>CAJNJA010014559.1:0-12147 GCA_905231915.1 Symbiodinium necroappetens | reverse complement strand
AGTAGGAGTAGGAGCAGGAGTAGGGGTAGGGGTAGGAGTAGGAGTAGGAGTCGTCGTCGTCGTAGTAGTAGTAGTGGTGGTGGTGGTGGTAGTAATAGTAGTAGTAGTAGTAGTAGTAGCAGTAGTACTAGTTGCTGTCGTTGTTGTGGTGGTGGTGGCCGTGGTAATAATAATATATAAACATCAAGCCTACCCCGGGCTATGAAGTAAATAACAATACCTTACGCAAACACAGTGCCAAATACCTCTACCACGCAACCGTTGCTTTGCAGGCCTTTCCCCAAAGCGTACAACTTTCTTGCGCTGCTTTCACCACTTGCACCACGCATGTGTCTTGAAATACTCTTGCTGCTGCTCCTCGGCAAACAGGAGCAGCATGCTGTGCCAATCAGTCCAACACAGCGGATGTGCTTCATGAAAAAAACGTTGCCTGCCAACCATCCGGGCCTCGTGACCCATCTAAACCGCAAAACCCACGCAGCCGAAGTTGCAAGCTGCAACCGACTCGACAGGTCTAGCCATTCCACGTGAGCACATATTCTGCAAAGGAACCCGCGTGCGCTTCGGCCACGGAGCAAACGCGGCGTCACCGGAGGATCGCCCAAAAGAACCGATTGTGTGTCCTTGTGCGTTAGCAGGGCCTTGGCACAGCGGTTGTCCTCCGTCGTCTTGCCAGCCCGGACCGCGCTATAGCGCCAGCGGTTCGACGCGCACAAGCAAGCCACGCAGAGAGCTCATCGGCTGTGACGGACACACAGAATCCCCGCAGAGGGAGCGGGAGCGCGTCGGACACGCACCATTCTCGCGGAGGTTTCATCGGCGAGTAAAGCACGCACGGAGCCACAGCACCAGCGATGCGACGCGCGCGATCCCCGCAGAAGGTTCATCGGTGATGTTGAAGGACACGCACGATCCCTGTAGAGGATTCCAAAGGCGCGAGGACAATGTGTGCCACACCACAGCACCGCGAAACGTAGCATCCGTGTACAGGGCCGGCGTCGATAATACATGCAGATGGTTCTCATCCGCGACCATAACGGACACGCAGAATCCCCGCAGAGGGTTCATCGGCGAGCGAAACGCACGTGCAGAATTTGCACGGATCTACAGCGGGAGCGCCTCGGACACGCACGATCCCGGCGGATGCGCACGGAACCACAGCGCCAGCGACGCACGATCCCTGCAGAGGGTTCATCGGCGGCACCGACAATTTGCAACGTGCCACAGCGCCAGCGCATCGACGCGCACGATCCTTGTACTTTATAGAGGGTTCATTTCACATTTGCGCCGCACCACAGTGCCAGCGCCTTGGACGCGCAGCATCCCTTAAGATGTTTCATCGGCGACGTTGAAAATTTGCAGCGCGCCACAGCACCAGCGCCACGACGCACAGCATTCCTGAAGAGGATTCAGCGGTCACGTTGAAAATGCTCACCGCGCCACAGCGCCAGCGCTGCGACACGCAGCATCCCTGTAGAGGGTTCATCGCGCTAGGGTGCGCCAGACCTACCCCGGCAAAAAGAAATAGATCAAAAAACAAGAGATTATTAGGAGCTTAATTCGGCTACCATCTTTTATTCGGAATTTAGCTAGGCTGGTACTTGTTCTATAAGGAGTTAGTTTACTTAGGCTAGTATTTAAATGTAAGTGCAGAGAAGTCAGTGTAGAAGCTGTAAGTAAGCATGTCAAGCAAGAAAGTCAGTGTAAGGCAAAGAGCAAGCATGTGTGTAGTGTAAGCAGGCAACAACTTTTTCCAAAGAACCCTTCGCAGAGCTTTCGGTAAAAATCAACAACAAGTCTCGCCTCGGAAACTGTAAAATAAAGCACACAGAGCGCGGAGAACGTTCAACGATGGCTGGATGTTGCCGACACCGGCCGCTGCTCGAACAGTGCAGCCCCTGCCCAATGATGAAGGCGAGTATGGTGTGCCCGTATTGTTTTTTGAGACCGTGCAGCGGCCCAAGCCCGCGCGCAACCACACGAAGCCAAGAGATGAGGTGGCGTGATGTCCCACCAACACTCAGCCACTGAAGGCCTCTCCGGAAGAGCCCTCGGTATCCCTCGGTGATCCTGGGTGGGCCACGTGCTTTTGCGATGCCGAGGCAGGTGCAGCATCATCGCGAGACATCGCGAGTTTGCAGCAGAGGGCGGGGAGCGATTGGAACCATTCTGGCAACGAGTCACGAAATCATCGGACATGTCAATGTGTGGACGGCCATGCCTGGTGTCGACTCGGACGACCGGAGCTATTCCGACTTTGCCGACGACGGCGCTAAGCCGCTTGGTAAGGCATCGCGTTGCCTGTTTCGATTTTCTTACCTGAAGTGCGCGGGTCAAGAGATATCGGACCCAACCATTCACCGACGCCAGACTCACCGGCAAACACTTTAGTGGAAGAAATTAATCTACACCTAGCTAGACAATGAAACGGTGACAGTGCTAGGCGGTTGTCCGGTACGCTCCGTCCCTCGTGCCTGTACCAACAGGACTCCTAGGGCGCATCACCGTCACATTGTGCTGCGGCTGCCCACAGAATTCAAGAAAGACGAAGCATACACACACCTTGGCCGGCAGAGCCATCCCAATTAATCGGGGCCGTATCCATCCCCGCACTTAGACCTTGCAGAGAAACTTTTCGCTTGTAGGTGGCAGCGAGTCGGCTTGTGAGCTGTCGACGACTGCTTTGCCGGCCAGTTCGTGCTGCAATTAACCCACTTCACTTGCCAGCGGGGCATCGCATGCTATTCAATCTGGGCCGTTGGCCTATGGAGGGTCCTTACTGCCCTGCCCTCCTGCCATGAGGTCGTGGTTTCCTTGTCTTCTGCTTCCTTGTACTCGCAACGATCTCGCCGGCAGTTGAGAGCGCAATGCCCCAAACTGCGCGATGGCATCGTGGCCGGTTGGAGGTAACTCTTGAGCCGGTGGGACCTTGTGTTCGCGATCCGCTTCGTCATGCCTCGTCGCACGCGCACTACACGGCCGACAACGAGTGACCAGTTGTCAGCCGGAGGTGACGTGCACGGATTTTGCAAGCGCACGTCGTCGGGGGCAGCAGAATAGCACGACTGTATCTCACGGTGCGGTAGCTGAGTGGCTCAACAGGAACTGGCGTGGCATTGGACATTCGAGACAAAAACGGACAGGACAGTCTCGCTGGAAAGTCGACGAGGAAGCAGAAGACAGCAGGATGTCACAATTTTGCGGGCACGGTTAGCCCTGCTGGTTCTCTCGATGCAGTGCTGACTGCTCCAGGTGCGGGACACACTCCTGCTTCTGCGGCGACTCGCTGCAGAACAGGCGGCCTTCATGTTAGATCGATCTCCTTCTTGATGCACCGGTCCGATCTGCTATGCGGTGCCGCCCAAACCGCGAGCCAGGCTTGCTGACACAGGGTGATCTCAAGGCCTACACATTGGTTTGGCGCCATGCACTTCGACTGTCCCAAAAGACAATGAATCGCAGGAAATGCGAAGCGTGAACACTCAAGAAGCAACAGCAGGACGGCTGAGAGCTGGCGCAAGCAGCTCGGGCACGTGTAGAAGGTGCTGCATTAAACTGAATAACAGAAAGGGACTCCGAGTAACCAATGCACAATGTTACCACAATGCCTCACTGGTCACTTCTGTCGTTGCTGTCTCAACCATTTGCATGTCCGAACCATTGCGCAACGGCTGTTTTTGTATATGTCAATGTATGCATGAATGTGTTCGTGCGTGTGCGTCCGAATGTATATGCGTGTGTGTGTGTGTGTACCAACGTATGCCGAGACGATGACTTTTCTTCAGAACACTACAGGATCCGGAACCAGTAAGACCTTCTATTGAACTCAGTTTCAACGACAGATGCTCAGCGCGTGGCACGACTCAGTAGCCGTTGTCTGTCGCAGCTAAAAGCATGTTACAGTCGTTGAATTTGAAAGCGAAGGCCCAGTTCAGTCGCAAGCACAAACACATCATTCCTGGTAAACACTGTAGAAATCCGATGCCGATAATCGCTGTGAGCAGGACGCTGTAAGACTGTGAAAAGCCACAGCCTTTCGCCATGACCCAAAAGGCAACGTCCGAGAAGACGTCATACTTCCCCAAGCAGGTCAGCGACACGTGGAAGGCGACTTGCAGGCGATGGTGTTTGAGGTACTTCAGACCCTTTTGAGTCTGAGCGATAAGCCAATATTCGAATGCCACAGAAGACAGCAGCAACAGAACAAAGCCTCCCTTGAATACTGCTGAGATGCCATGACAGGTGTGCTCATCCGTTTCGAAGATGCTGGCTTGTAAGTATGGAAGGAATGCGACGTAGAGCCAGAATCCAGATGACAGCAGCAATAGGCAAGTATATAAGCTGGTGCGAGAAGTTAACAAATCCGGGACATCCTCGTACACAGTTCGATCCATCGCCTGCACAGACTCCGGATGTGCAGCCGAATACTTGTGAGACGCTCGGTTTTGAGCGTGAGCAGCCACCCATGCCGGCGTCCCTCTTGCATCTTCGTGGTCTTGGTTTTCTAGCAGCACCTCCGGCAGCACTGTTCCATCGATTGCAGCCTTCTTCCACGAGCTTTGCAGCGTTGTTTCTGACCGCAATCTCTCGACACTCTGCTGCAGGCGACGCTGGTCGTCACGATGACGCAGCTCTGCAATATATTCGTTGACAGGTCCGCCTGCAGAACATGCTAGTCCTGCAACGACGGAGCTAATAGTGAACGCTCGACTCGTCCAGTGCAGTTTCTGCCAGAATCTGCAATACTCCTTGGATAACATCTTCAAAGAACAAGCGGACGACGCCCACAACCCTTTTCACGAATGCGCCCTGAGAATCAGACATTGCCTTCTTCACGTCATCATGGATGTTGATGTCAAAGACCCACATGTCACTGTGGTACAAGTTGTCATCCCACACTCCGCCACCAGACAAACATATCCGCGTGCCGATGCCACTCGAATCAGGTAGCCCAACCATCACAAAGCCATCTCGCTTTGTCGCAAGGCAACAAGACCGCATCCAAAACGATCCACTGGCGGACTACCCTGGCAAATCACACGCGACCATCTAATAGTTAAAACATCGTCTGAGTCATCTGCATCTGACCGCATTGGAAGTGAGATATCGGCCAGAAACATTGACATGTCCTGCTGCTCGTGATGACAAACAACGAAGCTCGTGGCATTACATTGGGCGACTTGGAAAAATTCCCGGGCATCTGGAACTTCTCCAGCCCCCCTGCAAGATTTCCAGCAGGCTGCAGCCAAGTCCAGCTGTGCCACATCGCTAGTTATCTCGTCGCCCAGCACAAGAAACGAATGCACCATGACCAAACCACAACATCCTGACCTTGGCCCTGGCTGCCTGCCAGATGCTTGGACCCGATGCCACCGCGATTGGCCGATTCTCAGTAACCAGCAATCCCGCAATTGCCGCCCCTCTGACATACCCCCATATACGATGACATGTCCAGGCCAGCCCTCGGCAGCATGGCCGCACGTGCTTCTGGCTTGGCTGAGTCCACGGCAAGCACAACCTCCGTCCACCGTCGCTGCAATGCATCGAAAACTCACGCATCATCAAAGCACGATCTTTCACCTTCCTTCTGACACCATCCACCGAAGATCAAGATTGACTTGTATCAAGAGCCGTCGCCGAGTGCGCAGCTCGCCCCCTGAATCCTCCGTGTGCAAACACATTGGTCCAGCGTTTGGAGCAATTCAGCAGCACCTGGCCATATTGATCTTCAGCCTGTATTAGCGGTGCAGCTTCAATCATGCTTAGTCGCTGCAGGCAAGCAAAGTTTTAGCTGCGCAAGGAGATGCAGCTACAGTCTACTGGACTCTAGACTCTAACGAACCAGGCCATTTGGCCTGTAACTGCAAGGCTGCACTTGCAATCCGCTGAATCTGACCAATCTGATCTGTCATTATTCTGCATCCGCCTCACAACCCAAGACTTGGTAGCTCACTCTGCATCGAAGCATGGCGAGGGTGTTTTTTTCTTCCAGGGCCACGCTTTGTCGCAGTCCGTGGTGACACCACGGCGGCACCCCAGCGACAGGCTCGGCCCTTGTCGGCTCACGGCTTCGGCTTCTTTGGCTTTGCTGGTCCCGCTGGGCCCCTGGGAGATTCTGAGATCCGAAAAGCAAACAGCGCCATCTCAGATGTCTGAGGCACCGGCTTGGCAGGGCCAATCTTTTCGGCCTGGAGTGCACTGCGGCAGAGACACTTGGAGACATTGTAAGGATGCCTGTCTGATCCCATCTGCTTGAAAACGAAAGCTCGCCCGAGGAGGTGCGTCTGCGCTCCGAACAGCATTGGATAGCATCCGGCTTCCTGCCTTCCGCTTCTCCGGGCCAGCGCTGGGCCCGACTGGTCCGACGGAAGGGCCAGCGGAAGGACCTCTTCAAGAAGAAAGTTTTATTTTTTTTCATAGGTTCTTGCAGAGGGCCTTTGGGAGGTCCCGCCGGCCCGACGGGACCTACGGGCCCGACAGGCCCTCTGGGTCCAACCTGACTGACTCACAGCAGACTGAACAGATTGAAAAATCATGTTGCACCTTAGGGCTCCGGCACTTGGACCGACGCCTGGGCCAACTGGACCTGAGGATACGGCGGATAAGGCTCCATGCTCCGCATTGCTCCGTGCTCCCGCCTCGTGGACCAGGGCCAGCCTCAGAACTCATGGGAAGACAAAAATCACCGAAGCCCCCACGGACCACTGCAGGCCGAGGCGGCTGCGCCGGGGCCTCTTTGCGGCCTCGCCGGGCCTCGGGAAGCAGAGCACAGAAGTGCGAAAAGCAGAAGCGGCAGCAGGAAGACACAAGCATGACCGTTTCCCTGTGCCAACACTCTGTCGCACGTTTCAGACTCGAGCCGACGCCGACGCCAGGCCTCGGGTACGGATGCTGCTATGCCGCGGTTCATCAAGACCGGGGTGCCAAGAATCGGACTTTGCATCGCTGCCTGGGACGAATTGACTGTGCCATAAAGGAGATTTTGGTCATGTAGCCCTGAAGCGTTTCTCATATGCCAAGCCACTGTAGTCTTTTCTCCTCTTGGGCGGAACAGGCTCATAGAGCTTGGGGTTATTCCTGGCCAAGGCACTGATGCATCACAGCGTAACACCATCAACGTATTACATTTGCAGGGAGAGTTCTGCAGTAAGTGTATGCTCCGATTTCTGTCACTTGCCCTGTTCGCTTCAATTCATCGCATCCCAGCACAGAAATCTCCACCTGGCCTGGTGCGCACATGCTCATCTAGCCCATCATGGATGATGCCGTGCTACTGGGGATGCTCTTGGCTGAAACCGCAAATGGAATCCTCGAGTCACGCCATGCTTCCCAACAATTAACAGGAATCAACTGGGGGGGTGGGGATGGAGGGTCAACTACAAAGGTTTGGGAGACAGGGCAGCAAGCGGCTCAGCACTTAAGGTTAGAGATCATAAGAGGCTGCTTTATGGAGGCTGCAGAAGGCAGAAAGGAGATGGGAGGGAGAAAAGCTTTAGCATCGGGCCTCAGCTCCTCGTCCAGCGCCCGCAGCTGCGCCGTGAAGCCCTCGTTTGGGCATGCCTCGTCGAAGCTTGAGGCTGAAGTTGCGGCACGGCAGACCAGACCACGCCTGCGTCCGGGCGTCCTTCGCGATGGCCATGGCCTCGTCGAAGGTCTTCCTGCGGACAAGAGGTGGTGACGACACTAATCTTATGAGGCTGATTCTGTGATGCTGCTGACGATGATGATGATGATGTTGATGATAATGATGACGACAACGACGACGACCCGAGCACATGCAAGATGTTCTCCACATCTGGCCACAGCAGGACTTTGAGCGCACGGTTGCCAAGGCCATCCACGCTCCTATTTGCTGCTCGCATGTTAACATATCAAGCCCGTGAGCAATTTTGCCCAGGGTCTTACGCAAATCTATGCAGGCATCGTCTCACTTATGCAGTCCATGAAGTCCTGAAAGAGCTGCAGCACTCAAGCTCTCTCCAAAAAGCAGCCGCAGCAAGCCGGAATGTGTAACAGACCAGACGACATCCAGCACGAAACAAGCCACCCGCCTGCATGCTTTCCAATGTCTCTCGGCGTGTGCTGCTCTCGATGATCTGCTTTACAAAACACCTTCAGCCAGCTGACCAACGAAAACACCTGCTTGTGGGCAATACAGCCATCAGCACCTGTCGACCCAGTTGATGCCAAGGCCCATGTCGACCGAGACCTCGATGTCCGGCCACGTGCTAAGACCCTCACATATCCGATCACTGCAAAAGCCAGTTGTCGTTAGATCCGCACTTGTGGTCCCTTGTCGCTGGGGGCCTGCAAAGTGCAGATAGCTGGTTTCAGCTGGTGCTCCACGAGTGTCTGACGGTCCATGCACTCTGCACTGCGCAAAGCAACCAGGCGAAATGTTGGGAGGCCGACCTCCACGAAGGTGTGCTCGTGGTGCACACGGAAAGAATTCGCATACGGAATGTCCTGATCACCATGCGAGGAAACGACGACAAGCCTCTGCTCTCTGTCCCTCCCTGAAGCTGTCTGGAAGAACTGTTCGGCACAAGTGATACTCCTTACCTTGACCCACACTCTCTGTGCAGCTGAGCAGAATGCAAGAGCTCTGGTCACCTTTTGGAGGATGACCTGCCGGTCTCTCGCTCGGACACGTAGCTGCACTTTGAGGCTTCGCTCCATGCGCGAGGAGACCCCTTAGTCCTATGCCCGACTCCACCCTTCTGCCGGGCAGGTCGGACTCAGACTGCTCCACACGGGTGGCATCGTTGCAAAGAAATGTCACAACACACTGGACATGCTACAGCACAGTCAGCTGCTATGAATCAGCAGTACTGAATACTAGTCCTCAGGAACTAAGCCTTAGTATGTTGTTAGCTTTTCCAGCGATGGACAATAGGTCAGTCAGTGAACTGCATTGGGTTGACTCTCGGCGTGCCTTTGACCCCTCTGCACTGGGACAGAGGAAGTAAACCAAGGACCTTAAAGGGAGAACATTCACCTCACACACAAAGGCAGATTGGACAAGTATCCTGCACTCGGGTCTTCTCCGGCGCCATTGGTTGGGGCCTGAGCCACTGGGTTCTAGACTGAGCAAGGACCCTACTCAGCAGAGGATGCGGCTTCAGTGGCTGCACAAAATGCAGGCACTTCACCAGTCCTCCTGCCAGCGGCTCCCAGTCACGTTCGACCTGCCAAGGACGTCCGCGAGAATCCAAGGGAAGAGCAAAGTGGCTTGCACCGGCATGGCCTAATGCATGTTAAGATCTGTAATATTCCTCGTATCCTTCGAAGTACCTAAAGACATACTCCTCATTAGCACTAGCACTTCACTGCTGAGCACGAATTTGGACTCAGGAGTTTGGGGGGTCAAGTCAACAGTCTTTCTTGGGTCCAGCCTCTCTCTCGCAAGTCTCTCCCCGAACCTCTCCTGAACCTCTCTCCCAACCTCTCCCGAGCTTTCTCGGTTCTTTGCCTGGCACCGAACCTCGCTGAAGCCTTTCCCGAGCCTTTCCCGAGTCTTCCCCTGACCCTCTCCCGTGACTCTACCGACCTCCTTTCTGAGCTTCTTGAGCCTCTCCTGCGTCAGACCTATCATCTCCCGAGCCACTCCCGAGCTTTTTCCCTCTCCCGCACCACTCCTCAACCCGAGCTACTCCTGAGTTGTAGGCAGACACATCCGGAACACGTCCTTCCGAGTACAACCTCGAAAAACTCCTTGAACAGGCCGAATTACAGTCGCCCTGGGGAAGCAAGCTTTCCTTAGAATTTTCCAGGACTTCCGACAGCGAATATCCTAAAGCATGCCTCGCATAAGTTTGGGTGTATTCCTATTCAGAAGATTCGGTCGTGCAATGCTTGCATGGCTTGCTTGCAATGCACACGACGTGCTGACCCAACTTTCGCAAGCTGACTCAGCAAACCACAGCACACCCATGTGCTCTTTCTCTTGCATGCCCGCTTCTGCCGTATGGCCCAGCCGAACAATTCGGCCGAATGCTCATGGTCACAAGAATTTACCCTTCCCATGACAGCCGTGATCGTCTTGTGCAGGCAGAGATCCTGTTGGGAAAAACCCTGCTGCTAAGCAGGCCGGTGGCGCCATGTTCTGGGCGCCCATTCTGTCATGCAACCTTGTCCGGGGCAGGTTTTGCTCCGAGCTTCTGAAGGCACCTAAGGCTGACCAGCCAGCCGTGCTACTAAACTAGTAGCCTGGCCTCATGATCGGATTCTCTCGGCCGTTGGTGCTGAAGATTTGTCGCACCTGACATTCAACTGCCTCCAAACTCATCCAGGCCCGCTGCAACTGCACGAAAAAAAATTCTGCGCAGGTGCCTTCGAGATGGTCAACCCATCAGGCAGCACAGCCGTGAAAACAGATCGAGTCGGACAAGGCGGCGATCCTTGCAAACACGAAGCTCATGCCGCGACGTTAAACAGCAGGCAAGGAGCATCCGCCTTTGGTGAGCTTGAGCTCTTCTATCAGCACGTCCATACCCGGCAGAGGTGGTGAAACACCTGGCGGCAAGGCTACGCAAGCTCATTGCGCCCATCTTCGTCCCGGCAAAGTCTGGTAGCTTCGTGAAGCGGAAGACCTTGAGACGATTGCTGCCACAGCTGCTGCAGGACCTGCGCTGGCCTTCGATCAGGCACAACACTGCGTTGCGGATACTGGAGATTTGCTGCTGCATCCGTGCATACCTGACTTGTGGCACATCCACCGAAGCTGATCTGCCATGCTTGATATTTATGCTGCGCTTTTTGAAGACATTCTCCTTCCGAGAACAAATTGTACCATCTCAGACTCTTGCTGAGAATGGCACAAGGTTGCCACGCACAGTGCTCCACTGTAAGTGCCGTACCCAGCAGTACCAAACCTCGACTGAAGCACATCTCACCGCCCGTTAGCCGCTGTTCAGATCTGAGGAGTCTCTGAATGCCGGCTGGCAGCTGGAGCCTGAGACGGCCGGGTGGCTTCGAGAGCTCCAGCTCGGCCTGAACGCGGGAACGCGGAATGCGAGAACGCACAGTGAAACCGGTCTGGCTCAGAGCAGAGACTCCTCGCAGAGGTTGCTTTGCCGGGACCTCAACCAGTCTCCCTTCCACAGGGCTCCCTGTGACACAAATCTTGCAACAAATGGAAGAGGGCCCGACGATGGCTTCGAGGACTGGCTGGGTGTCGCATTAGGGTCGAAGACCGAGACACCTGCGATCCAGATCTTCAGTCATCTTTAGTCGGGACTCGGCGCTACTTTGCAGCACTTCCCAAGGTCAAGCCTGCATCCGACACATCAACAATCCGCAGTCCTCTAATTCCTTTGCAGTCCCCTCCGAGCTGCCAGCGTTGGACGTCAGTCCAGGGCATCAGCTCCGTTGCTCGCTCAGACGACACCTGACTCTCAGTGTCGTGAGCTTCTTCCGCCCAGGGCAGCTTCCAGTGCGCATGGTGCTGGGAAGCTGACGAAGAATCCCTGTGTGCTTTGACTGCTTTGCAAGGAGAAGCCAGCATCCTCAGCTCGCTTAGCCAGCTGTTAACTGGTAGGTTTCCTTGCGCCTGCAAGAGAACTACCGCGGACAGTGGCCTTTGCTCTAATCGCATGCCCTTATGCGACAAGGCCCCCCATCCACGCTCCCAAGTATTCTGCCACCGTAGACCGTAGATCCCAAGCAATGAAACAGCACCTAGCAGTATCAGCTCACAGACTTGGATGAGTCCGGTTCCATGTCAGGCCTTCTTTGGTCTTGGATGAGTCCTGATGTAAGTCACACCCTCCTTGACTTGGATAAGACACCTTTTGTCAGGCCCCCCTCAGTCTTGGATGAGACGCCCCCCTCGGTCTTGGATGTGTGCTGGTGTATGTCACGCCCCCCTCGGTCTTGGATGAGCCCAGTTGTATGTCACGCCCCCCTCGGTCTTGGATGAGTCCTGGTGTATGTCATGCCGCCCTCGCTCTTGCATGAGTCCCGGTGTATGTCATGCCCCCCTCGGTCTTGGATGTGTGCTGGTGTATGTCACGCCCCCCTTGGTCTTGGATGTGTGCTGGTGTATGTTACGCCCCCGTCGGTCTTGGATGAGCCCTGTTGTACGTCACGCCCCCCTCGGTCTTGGATGTGTGCTGGTGTGTGTCACGCCCCCCTCGGTCTTGGATG
>CAJNJA010014558.1:0-12148 GCA_905231915.1 Symbiodinium necroappetens | reverse complement strand
CACAAAGACAGACAAGGAGACAGAAAGAAGGGATCAAGCCCAGGGAGGCTCACCCTAAACCCCTAAACCTTTAACCCTAACCCCCGCCTCTGATTCAGAATAGGTCTTAAAGGGCAGGGATGATTTCGGCAGGATTGGGCCCAATGTGTTTTTCTTAGTAGGGGGGTGTTTAAGCGATTAAGGTATATCAAAGTAGGGATCCCACTATAATTTAAATATGTCCCTTAATCAAGGGTTTTTTTGGAAGTGCTGCTTGGAAGCTATGAGATTCCCCATGGTGCTGATCAGCGTGGCTGCGGTTATCAGGGATCGGAACGCGATGAACCTGCTCGGGGCCACACTTTGGAAAGAAAGGCTAGGTTTTGCTTGCTGCGGGTTAGGGGATGTAGGGATAGGGATACTGAAAGATGAGGGATCAAGGGATGGTCCACGGGCCTACTCTCTCACAGCCTGGAAAAGCCTGACAGGGGGGGGGGGGGACATATACCCCTTACACTATCTTACAATAAGGATCCTAGCATTTGGAGTCCTGTTTTGCGATCTTCCATTTTCAGAAACTCCCATGCGCCCCCACTCTGCCGAGAGGTGCATCAAGTGCATCAACGACTTCACCCAGCAGGAAACTGCCCCAAGCGCTATAGGACCCCAACCCAAATGATTGAAAGCGGGGCGTTTGTCGGTCCGAACAGAGACTGCAGAAACAATAAGGCCCATGCATTCCGGGTTTTAGAAATCCTTGTTGGGGAAATCCGGAAAGCCTGGGCATCAAGATTCCCGTGCATACGTGGTCTTGTGGGCTTTCCACCGCAAAGATAAAGACACTCTCAAATGCAAGACGTAACCAGAAAGTACCAACCTAGGATCTCCCAACACTGTCTCTTGAAGCGAGTACATCCACACATTTCACCCAAAGAGCCTACTGTTTTAAGTTTGGTGGAACTTTAGGCTTCTAAAGTTAGAGCTTCCCCAAAGCTTCCATGTGCCAACATACTAGTTTTTTTTGGGTTAAGGGTTTATAGTAGGGTTTAGGGTTTAGGGCTTAGTACTAAGATTTTGGCCCCCGAAGTAGATGCTGTGCTATAACTTTGGCCCTTTGGGTTCACTCACCATTGTAGTTCCTTTTTTGCGGGTACCTTACAGGATCCTAAAATATAAAGATTGTTCAGCAAAAGCGGAATTATAATAGAGACTAGTTAGAGGAAAACCGAGCCCTAAACCCAAAATCGTCGTAGTGACGTAGCTTAACAAATTGGGAGAGTATCTGAGTTTTGGAACGTGGACCCTTATATATTAGGGTTAGAGCTTCAGGCAAAAGACGCGCACAGGAGCAGCTCGATGCTGTTGGTCGGAGGCAGCACGAACTCACCCACACCAAGTTGAGCGAAGGACCTTTGTAGAGGTGGCCTTAGGGGGCCTTACGAATTAGCATTGGGTTCCTTGAAAGGGTTACTATGAAGGCAATTACAGAGTAGGATTTTTTCATGTTGGGCGGTGTGTTATACTACTACTATTCCGAATCCTATGATAAGGTACCCCCAGGAATAATGTCAGGGCACAAGCTTCGCATTGAGGGTTCGGGCACCTCGGATTTAGGGGTTTACGGTTTGAGGCGTAGGAGGTTAGGGTGTAGTAAGGGAAGCAGTGCGCACGCCGAGAGTGCAAAGCCTTCCTGAAGGCAGACTCTATAATCCTGTCCCCTTTGAGTTGGACTTTAACATCAATACCAGGTCAGATGAGTCACACAGCTTTCCAAAAAACACATGCCATTTGGGGCAAGGTCGCGCATGCGCTTCAAAATCAGACGGTGCAATAAAATGGGCTAATCCTTGGCGTTAGAAGCCCTAGTTGAGGGTTTAGGGCTTCGCGTTTTCGTCAAACTCTCTAGCATTGAGCCCTTGATGCCAGAATTGCTCCGAATCGTCAATCCTAAACCCTAAAACCCTAAAGCCCTAAGCCCTAAACCCTAAACCCCAAACCCTAACATCCCAACCATACGCCCTGAATCCTGCACCCTACTAAGCAGCTTGCCCTTTCAACTTCGATCTCCTTGCAAGTGAGTCAGGGCTTATAGAGCTTAGGGTTTAGGGCTTAGGGCTTAGCTGGCACATAAGGCCCTCGTGTTGTGATCCTCAACAGCCCACCAAGCACGTCCCGATCCTCTTAAGCAGTTCCCGTTTGGGGCCCCTAAACGCTAAACAGACAAAAACCTGACCGTGCCATGGGCAACGCAGCCTCAACCCCCCAGACAGGTTTCGTTTGTTGCCCCGGGGCTCCGGCCAAAGGATGCAAGAAAGGTACTGATAGAGTACCTCGGTGGAACATCAAAATAATTGTGGGGCCTGAATAGTTCGAGTAGGGCATCTATGCGTTCTCTACAGCGCCTTTACAGGTAGTATGAGGCCTTGACGATGGTATGTTAATGTTGCACATATGTTGTTAATAGGAAACCCGTAAGGAATACTATTACTGAGCATACCGGGCCCTGTACATGTTGCATCACAAGGCAGGGTTTGGGGCGATACACGGGTGTCGTGGATAGGCGGTACCACAACCATGTTTTGCGACTGTTCTGGTGTGCTGGTTGATGTTCCCATGCAACACAAAACAACAGGTGGAACATCCGCTTCTCCTGCCGAGTTGCATCGCGGTGCTTCAACCCACTAGCCGCCACCCAGTTCTCGCCGTCTGCATTGAGCCAACTGACACCGAACCACGCGCAGGCCATCCAATGATTCCTTGAGGCGGATCGGTGTGGATCGGAATGCACGTAGTCATAGTTGCACTTTACAGTCCCATAAGGAATTACTGAGGCCTCAACAATTGAGTAGAACGAGGTCTTGCGGTTATAAGTTGTACGCTAATTACGTTTCGGACTCATGGACAAGGCAGGGTACAAACAAAAAGGTACTACAGTTACATGCATCACGTTCTTTGGTCAGCAGCTGCATGCGCTGCCAAAGGCTTTGCCTGGCTCAACCCAAACCCAGAAACCCAACACTTGCGCCCTACCTATAGTCTCCAATGTAGTGCCTTTTTGTTGGTTTAACCAGCTATATATAATTAACGTAAGACTTGTAATATGCCTTATAAGGATCTCAAGAATAAGGCCGCTTTCATAGAGAACTGTGATTGACATTGTGTACAGCCAATGTCCATCAGCGTTGAAGACTGTGCCCTCTGCATCACATCCAGCTCGCGATTGCGTTGTGCAAAACACTACTTCTGAACACTTCGGTTTGCTTCGCCATGCAAAGGGGTTTGCAGCCAAAATTCAGCACGAGCAGTTGCCCAAGGCTAACGAAGAAGCTCAGGTAAAGGCTGGCTGCCTTGCAGGAAATCAGGCTGCAGAAGCCAAAATAGCTACCAAAAGTATTCCTTAGGGTTCCTTCTTATGAGTAGAGTATCATATTCCCCCCACAACCCGATTCTAGGTCTTAAGGCCTCTACAGTACTGAGGCGCATTGGCTACAGGAGCCGGGGGTTCGGCTCAGAGTTCGAAGAGGGGGATCAAAGGATCTGTAGTAAGGATCCCTTAGTAGGATTTATATAATATAAAACCAATAGCAATGACACTAGCAACAACAATACTAATGTCAGTAATGCTGGGAAGGATCTCAGGAGTGCAGGGATTACTGTCGAGGACTTGGAGCGGTTTCTGTTTGTAAGCTCTGCTGCCTTAGCTTCGCATAGTCATAAGCGACACCTGTGTTCAACGTATGCTCCAACCGCGGGTGCATTTAGGAATTACGGCTTGTCTAAGTGCTCCAGAATAAACTCATGTCATCATTCCGGTAAGCCTGTAGAGGAAAGGCCGATAATTAAGTCCCTCAACCACAGGAAGCCCTCAGAATCGCGATCCTTCGGATTTCTTCGCAGGATCGGGTTTAGGGTTGAGGGGGCTAGCGTCCCTAAGCCCTAAAATGTAAAGGCCATACTCTACTCACAAAGCCCGAAGAAGAGAGCTGCATGAAGCCGACCTTTCTCACGCATGTACTTAGAACAGCCTTTTTGAACATGCCCGGCAATGGTTGAATAAGGATTTAATAACGGTTCCAATTCAGTGGCCTAAGTCTGTGGAATACCTATAGAGATTATAGTGCTCTCCCGAAGTACGTATCTATAGTAGTATGTCAGGTTTCTAATTCTATGATAGGACTTACTACTATGATTCAGGAAAGTAGCCCCCAACAATAGTACATGGGACCCCGTGGCTTCAAAAATAGCCGTGCTGAACCGATACACTGCAGAACCCTCGGCTGAACCTGGGACATCGCCTGGCCTAAACAGTCTGGGCGTTCGGTGGGTGCAAGGCGGGGAAGCCTGTGACAGAACATATCATTCAACAACCCGAAGGGTCCAGATGCAAAATCAGCATAGTCTGAGGAGATACTGAAGCGGTTCCTATAATGAAGTTTCAGGTCAGGTTGTAAGTTATGACCTTCCCGAATAACTGAAGCCATACCATGCTGCAGCCATTTGGGGAGTTTTCAGGACCTACAGTACAGCAAAAACCGTCATTCTCAGGCTTACTTTAATTTTTCTTTCACTAACAAACCTGCGAAAGATGTGGAACCGCCGTCTCACCCACTGCGTGCCTGCGAATGGAGCAACTCCTGAACAGCGGCGAAACCTCGACGCAGCTTGATCGCTCGTGCGATCCGCACGAGCCGCATCAGTCGGAGCATGCGGAGAGTTCTGGACCTCAGCTATGGGGTTTGGGATTTGCACAAAGTTATGGGTTGAGGGTTGATGTTTTGACAGAACTTCTAGCATGAAAGGGGTTGTAAGACACTTCCGCTCAGCACCCCGTGTCCAACAGCATTGTTGCTGTTGTCATCGTCAGGAGTCGTGCTCGTCGCTCGAAGTGATCGAAGTACTGACGGTGTACGGGGTTACAGTCTCCGCACCTTTCGTGATGTGCACGGCGCTTGACTGACTCCTGTCACGACCACTGCCCGGGGAACATCCAACAATTTCTCTTCGTTGGGTTTCAAAATAGGGGTTGCCTGTAGAGGTCTTGAAGATTGTAACCGATAAACAGCCTATAGGGGCACTCTGGATAAGCCTGTGCAGGCTTGGGTTTTGGTTGCGGGTTTGCTTCGTAAGGACTTGTCTAGGTGGTGTTGAGACCCTCTGCAGCTACAGCAGAAACCACCATGTTGAAATGTTGGTACTGCCCACATGTAGCTCAAAACATCTAGTTGTTCAGCGAATGTGTAGGGGCCTGAATAAATAGAATAGGGATTTGGGAAGTACTCAGGCCACTACACCTGAAATTGGAAGGAACTCATGCTCCAGAGCGCTAACCATCTAGGCTTTTCGGTTTTCGGGCCCAAGGGACGACCTCTTCTGCCAACCGAGAAACCCTTGTGCTAGATCCTCAGGGCTCGTCAGCGATACTTTTGGTGCTGATTGTTAGAGTCAGGTGGAAGGGCATGGCATCTTCCTAGATTCGTGTATCAGTATTAAAAGAACCCGAACAAGGAAGACTATCGGGTATTGTTCAGGCTACTCAAGTTACAGGTCAGATCCAGCCACCACTCAGTTGCGCTTGCGTCGTCGTCGTTGTACATGACGTAGTCCACCTAGGTTCCGCTAGATTCCGGTCTTTGCATCGAAGCTTGCTGTAGTTTGGGCTTCAGAGTTGAGGGGTTCGCGGTTTTGGCTTAGTCCGTGATTACCAGGTTTAGTTTTCCCTTTAGGTTCTGGGGGTTGGGGCGCAGGGATTCTAGGGCCTAGGGTTTCAAGACCTCAACCAATTAGGCAAGGCCGGGGCGAGGGATGGGCTGGGACCTTGGCGCTTCATGTGATACTCTCTTCGAACCGCTCCCTGTGCATCTCTCTCTACGTAATATGAATGAATATAAATAAAAAAATATATACATATATATATATATATTAGTGTGTGTGTGTGTCTGTGTGTAAATATGTAAAAATACAAATACATGCATACATACATACATACATGCATGCATACATACATACCTACATACTTACTTACATACATACAGACAGACAGACACACACATACACAGACAGACAGACAGACAGACAGACCGACAGACGGACGGACGGACGGACGGACGGGCAGACAGACAGACAGACAGACAGACAGACAGACAGACAGACGGACAAACCGACAGACAGACAGGCAGGCAGGCAGGCAGGCAGGCAGACGGAGCACAATCAATCAATCGATACGTACATGCGTATGTATGTATATGTATGTATGTATGTATGCGTGTGTGTGTGTGTATGTATGTATGTATGTATGTATGTATGTATGCAGGTTCGTGTATGTGCGCCCGTGTGTGTGTGTGTGCATGTGTGTGTGTGTATAATATGTAGTCTATTTTCGCACATACATATAATATAGAGACCTTAAGGAAGAATTCAGCTAAAGCTGGGGGGGTGCAGTACAGCCCCGAAACGAATAGAGTTACTCAGGTGAGAGGGGGCACCCTTGGAGAATCAACAGTGGCCGTCACCGATCACCCGAGGCCGAAGTCGAGATGCATAGGATAAAGCCCTTCGAACCGAGCATATACGTGAAGCTAGAACGTATACAACATGTGTGCACGCAGTCCGTCCCATTCCAGGAGCAGGACTAGCACACGACCAGACAAGGAGAAACAAGGAATGATGAGTCCCTGTCAGCGCTGAACCCTGAAATCAAGCCCAAGCCGGACCCGTAGTCCTATATTATCCTAAATACCAGGGACGACATCGCACCAAGGAGACCCTGCCTGCAGCCACAAACTTTACAACATGGTAGGTTAAATTTGACCCCTTATGAAGGTCAGCTGTGATGTAAATGCAAAGATGTACCAGGTAAGTGCTTAGCCTGGACCCTTCTTATAAGAAGGGTCTTATATTTTTTGCGCTTGCAGCCCCAGCGGCGAAGAAGAAGGTCCAGTCCATTGAGATGAGACCTGGTTGAAGCAGGGCTTTGTGTCCTCGTTTTCTGAGCTATTATAGAAGCCCTGAATAATTACCCATGCTATCTTGGGGTTCGTTGTGTTCGTTATTATACTTATATCGTTATAGAATAATACATCTGCAAGATCCTCTTCTAATTAGTAAGGCCCCACTCTTCTTCTTTAAGCCCTGCATATTCAGGTCGTGGTGCCCAGATCGAAGATCATCCACGTCCTGGCATAGCGCGATGCCCAGGGCTCCAGTTACTTATATGGGTAGTTCTCTAACGAGTTTTAAGAACTAACTACTTACATAGTAGGCTTTTGGTTGGTGACGTGACCATGAGAAAAACATCGAAGCGACTGTTGCGACCCGTACCGGAAACCCTGTACACCCTGAGTCCTCGCATAGTGGCGCGCCACATTACACAAGGTCATGATCAGCCTCGGTTGCTCAGAGCTTCACGGACAGACTTACATTGACTAGGGACACACGTGCCCCGCACAGTTGGGCACACACTCTGTGGGGTTCTTACGTTTTGTGTTCACACCGTTGGTCAGTCTGTCCACGAAGCGCGCGAGAGTGGGTGGTGCACGCGGAATATTGCGCGCTGCTGGCGTGGCGCGGTGCATAGTTCGCGGTCCGTTCCATTATTTACAAAGTACCGGGAAAGCGCGATTGATTACAAATTCGAGTACATTGGCCTCATTTGGGCCTTTGCAACGTCTCAATCTCGCCAGTATATGTTGGGACATGTTGGTGTCTTTCGCCGTCATGTCTCTAAATCCCACCAATACATGCGGCGCAGTATATTTTGGCCGTGATCCTATATCCCATCAATATATTCAGGGATGTTGGTCATGTCTCTAATCTGCAAGTACATGGGAAGAAGACCGTGGTGATGAACCCTGGAAGTTTCGGGTTGTTTCATGTGTGGCATTTGTGGTACATGAATGAGGATTTAGGCTCAATCTGTGCCTAAAAGCTCTTCCGATTTGTCAGCCTGGACAGGGCGGTGACGAGGGAAAAGCTTTCCGACTGTCGCCGTTGTCAATTGCGGGGAGCGACAGAAAGAAAGAGAACAAGGACAGCGAATGCAAAGATCGAGACATGTGCCAAAGTCGTAGGGCGGAAATCCCGGAAGAGAGAACACACTATTTGTAACTCTGCTGTGTAGGCTCCTGCGTTCCTACTTTGCTGCTCGAAAACTCACGAGTTCCCTCTGAGGGTACAGTACCGTAGACCCATGATAAACGTCCCAAGGCAAGTCTAAGGGAACCTATGTCGAGACTCTAGAATCTAAAACTTTTGAGGTGTCGTTAGACTTTTGGTCTGTTTAGATATGGGGTCTGGGAATCCTACACCCGGGCCCTGCGTTCGGACGACGGTGTATTAAGTGTGAATTGAAAACCCATGTGCCATGGAAGGCTTACGAACGGCACTATAGCAAGGAGATCATGGTAATTAATGCTTGTAGACCGAGTCGTTGATCATGGCAGCGTAGATCCCTGAACAGTATAGAACTCCGCGACGGACCACGACGACCACGACTGCGACCAAACTTTTATTTCCTACCACCACGACCGTTACCATCACAGCCACCACGTCGAGTGCTACGACCCGACGACCACGTGGAGCCCATCAGGAGAACGCCAGAACATCATTGCCAAAACGCTTAACTGCTTTCCGCTGCTTCCCATTATAAATCCATCTGCAGAAGTGGTACTGGCCGCCATCATAATAGCCAGTCACGAAGGTCAAAACGAAGTCGATGTTCCAGAAACCTTCTACCGGGTGTTTTGCGACCCTTTGCCCTAAACGGAGCCTTACCCGGAGGCCAAATACACCCTGAGACCCCGAAACCCTATAACTGCTCCGGTTGTGTATTGTCCTTGTTGGCTAAGCGAAGCTTGTCAGACTTGCTTACAACCGATAACACTCGGCTGTGGCTCCAGACCCCGAAGCCACATGCTATTTTTTGTGCTTGACGGCATTCTTGGGTTTCTCTTGTAACATGTCGGGGATCAAGCTGGTGCTTAATGTCGCAATGATTTGGACTTTCGGCCGCGTCTTTGCGGGTGACATGTTCGCACAGGCCCACTTTTGCTTCATTGCGAGAACATCAGCTCAAGCCATGTGAGATAGCTGTGGAACCTTTCAGTCTCAGTAAACCCTTAGTAGAACCACTTCACTAATGCTGAGACTGTGAAAAATAACAGCTACTTCATGCCCTACTTCTGGAGCTGAAATGGCGTGGGCCTTGGATCGTCAAGTCGACGGCCTGCAAAACGGTGGATCGCGGCATGTCGAAGGCAGCAAGAGGTATGACAAGCAGATCGTACCTTAACTGCATGGACATAACTGGTCAAGGGTTTAGGGCTTTGCACTCACAGCATTTTTTTAGACGGTGGTGGCTAGGTGGGTGTCCGGGTGCTGATGCCGGGGTACCCTCCCGCTTTGTCCCTCCATGTCAGCTGGCTCGCTGTAATTAAAATGTGGTCGAGTTATGTAGAACTGCGAAAGGAAGCAAGGATCAAGAAACCCCCTCGAGGGGGGTTGGGGTGGTTGGGGGACTATACATGCTGATTCAAGCGCGTGATTGGTGAGCGCGCCCTATTCCTAAAGTAAACGGCGCACCCACCGCGCGCACACTGCATACACACCCCGAGCACTAAACCCCGAACCCTAAATCAAGTCTGCGTAATTATGGCATCGA
This sequence comes from Symbiodinium necroappetens, assembly GCA_905231915.1. NCBI lineage: Eukaryota > Dinophyceae > Suessiales > Symbiodiniaceae > Symbiodinium > Symbiodinium necroappetens. The sequence continues at coordinate 2,514 of CAJNJA010014558.1, read as the reverse complement.
GTTACAAGGGCTTTGACAGGGTTGTACAAGGGCTCTTCTTGCGGTTCCTAGAAGGGAGTTTTCTTTAGGGTTCAGGGTATGCTTGCGGTTCTACCGGGGTTTCGGCGGTCACACTCTACCGGGGCTAGGGCTTTAGCATTTACGGGTTGTTGACTTAGGAGCTTAGGGAGTTGAGGGATCCGGGTTTAAGGTTTCCCTAACCCCCCAGGTACCTACTATATAGGGTACTAGAGCCCCTAGCGCCCTATATAGTAGGTACCTGGGAGGTTAGGGTTTAGCACTTTTGAAGGCCAGCGCTGAGCCGCGTTTTCAGGTGTGTGACCACTGGAATGCTCTGGGATAGTGATACAGGGTCTGTGTGGGCAGCTTACTGTTCTTCTTCATTAACTGAGACACCGACTGCAACCTACCATCAAAGCCAGCGTGTCTGGTTGGTTAAATGTACGAAAGCTCTGGTTCAAAGCCGGATTTGTGGTTGGAGTGTTTAGGGGAGCCATGTTGCAAGACGAACAAGGCCACCGCCATGTTCCAAAAGGTGCGGAAGGTTCCGCTTGGATGCAAGAGGTAGGTCCTGTGCAGGAGTCCACATTTACAGCACCGCATCTTGGGTTCTGGGGTTCAGGGTTTCAGGTTTCGGGGCCAGAGGCAAAGTAGAATCGACTTTGGGTACGTTCGAGTATACAAGTGTTGGGACCATAGCGATTTTTGCAGACCTCTGCAAATTCTTGCCATAATTTTATTCCGGTCGGGTTTGAGCGCTCAGCTATGGGTTTCTGAGTTGAGACTTACGAGTTGAGTTCGGGAGAGCCTTGGGTTGGGTGCAGAGGGTTCCCAGCCCCACATACCCCGACCCTTGCGGCCGATCTCCACAAAACCCGTCTGCATCTGCCAACCAGGATGCACAGCCGTAGTGATACCTTGGCGCTACAAACTCGAAACATCCACAATACCCTGACCTAAACCCTGGCCCCCAAAAACCTGTAAAGCAACAAACTCCCAGACCAGCAAGCCCCCAAACCACAAACACTCACACCCACGAGGCCCTGTTAAACCTCAACCCCACCCCAAAATCAAATCCAAACCCCAACTTCAAACAGAACACCTTTTAACTTAACCCTAAACCCTCAAGCCCAGATCCCAAGATCGAGCCTGTCTTGATGCGTCGCGGCAGCGTCTGAGTCCTCCGGGCCCATGATGTGACCGAGGCTCCTTGTAAGCAGGAGTTATCCAAAAGAGGGTAGTCACCTCGAAAACAAAATACAATGTCATATAATATAGTCTGGTATAATTTAATACGGCCTAGTATCCTCGTCAGCGATGAAGGTCTTTTTCTAGATTAAGGGTCGACACTGCCCCTCAAGCAACCAAACACCTTAGGCACACAAGAAAGCAGCCCCTTGTAAGGACAAAATGCTGGCTTAAGTAGAGCCTATTGCAGAACCCATTGTCGGTTTTCCGTGTCTGAGTATAAGGAACAGTGCCTTCTGCGAAGCAGAGATACAACTATCGTCATGCCCTTCGACCTAAACCCACTGCTGTAAACTGCTACGACTATTCCGCATAATTCCCTTCTGCTCCTTTTATGAGTATAATTTAAAACACTACCCCAAAACCCTAGTCGAAACTAAACCCTAAACCCTAAGCCGAAACAACAATCAGGGCCCCTACATTGAACCAAGCCACGGCGCACCTATAGCAGTCGGGGAGTAGCTCTGTGACTGCTATTCGTAGGGCGCAGATTCAGGGTGCTGAATCCCATGCTTCTCCAAGACACATTTTACCGTGTTTCAGAATGGTCTAGGGTTCCGGGTGAACCTTCAGATAAGGAAGCTTCCGTGACAAGCAGTCAGAGTTTCATTATGTTGAAGGAGATTCGGAGAATCATGAGCCCAACTATAGACCCATTCAGCCGGAGGATTCATGTGGCAAGAACCGCGCAGAACGGGACCTGCCCCGCTTTTTAGGCCCCTAGAAAGCCCGGAAAGCCCAACCTACAATGCAGACTCCGACTCCTGATTACGGACCGCATCCCCGTTACAGGGACTACAACAGCGATCTTAATGTCCAGTTCTGAAAAACAAGGGTGCTTCCATCAGGGGTCTACATTAAGCCGAAACCGGATTTTGAGGTCTAGCTCCCTCCCACCGGTCCCGGACAGCTGCGATGAGTTCGCATGATGTGCATGTCCACCTCCGCTCGCTGCTCTGCGGGAGCGCATCGTGGTAGTCGCCTTTCGGGAACAGGGCTCAGGGGTTCTAAGATGTGTAGGGTTTCAGGCTCAACATCTATGGGTTGCGGGGTGTTCCCCCCAAGCCCTAACCCGGGATTCGGATTTAAGAGGGGGGGGGTGCGGATCAGAGGCTCTAAGCCTCGAAGCCTGTCACTGTAGTTGAGGCGGCTTCTCCTCCGGACCTCATCGCAACAACATAGGTGCCCGATAATCATGGGCTGAGTACAGGGGCCATGATACTCAGAATAGGTTTTGTGTTTGGGGGGGGGGGGGGGGGGGGGGGG
>CAJNJA010014557.1:0-12148 GCA_905231915.1 Symbiodinium necroappetens | reverse complement strand
TTAGGATTTAGGGCTTAGGGTTTAGGGTTTAGGGTTTAGGATTAAGGGTTTAGGGCTTAGGATTAAGGGCTTAGGGTTTAGGGTTTAGGGTTTAGGTTTTAGGGTTTAGGATTAAGGGTGTAGGGTTTAGGGTTTAGGGTTCAGGGTTTAGGGTCTAGGGCTTAGGATTTAGGTTTTAGGGTTTAGGGTTTAGGGTTTGGAAATAAAGAATATACCTTGGATCATAAAATTAAGCCACTCATAATTTAAGGTATGTTCGTTAGGAAGGTTGAACTTTCAGATTACTACTAAATTATCAGAACCAAAAAGTTTAAAGGTTGGGTATCGGGGGACTAAGTTGGTATTGAGGATTTAACCCTCCAAGACGGAGGCTTAGGCTGTGAATTTGAAGGCTCAGGGTTTAGGGCCTGGGGGTCGAAACCCTAAACCCTAAACCCCCATAAACCCTCAACCCTAAACCCTAAACCCCTTTAAACCCTCAGCCCTAAACCCCTAAACCCTAAAGCCTTTAAGGCTCTACAGGTTCATGCTTGTTTTTTTTGTTGTTTTGGGAGGCCAATTTCGGCTTATAAGGCCTCGAGGTTGGGGCTGTAAGGGTCTGAGGCCTTGCAGGGTGTTAAGGCTTCGGCTTTGAGGGTTTTAGGCCCTTTTTGCCCCTTTTTTTTGAAAATAGAGTGGTGTATAACCTAATCTAATAGAGCAGTGTACCCAACCCTAAACCCCCTAAACCCTTAAACCTCCTAAACCCCCCTGAAGCCCCTAAACCCTGAGAGCCTCGGGTTTCTCGGTGCGCAAGGCTTCGCGTTTAGGGTTTACTTGGAGGGTTCGGGGACTTAGTAAGTAGTTGCGTTTATAGACTTATAAGTAACACAACCCCAAGTAGGATCCCTTTAAGGGCACTTATAGCTCTACTTATTACCTACCTTAACCCACGAGAACCTACCTTTTTGTAGGGTCCCTATACATCCCATATGAGGGTTTATAATAAGAACCTACAAAAAAAGTGGGTTTGGGTAGGTTAAGGTACTTACTAAGTCCCCTCACGCTCCAAGTAGGAGGTTTAGGACTCCCAGGATCTGTTGACACTCTTGCACGACGACCTTGAGGGCTTCGGGTGTGGGGGTTTTAGAGTTTAGGGTTTTAGAGTTTTAGGGTTTAGGGTTTTAGGGTTTTTACGGTTTAGGGTTTTTAGGGTTTTGGGCTTTAGGCTTCACCCTAAGCCCCAAACCCAAAAACCCCTAAACCCAAACCCCTAGACCCTGAAACCCTGAAGCCACAAAGGCCTAAGCCTCTAGACCCCTACCTTAACCCCAAACGACCCACCTTTTCAAGGACTTACATAAAGAAACCCTAATAAGGAGCCCTAAAAAAAGGCAGGTTCTTTAGAGGGCCCAGGTAGAACCTAAAGTGTCCCAAAGCACTGAACCCTAAACCCGATGGTCCGGAGTTTTCACCATGCTTGCAGGTACATAGGTAGTTTTCTAAATTAGGGTCTTTTAGGTCCCCAATTTAGTACGGCACCCTTATAAAAAGGACCCTAAAAGGGACCATAATTTAGAGAACTACCCTCCTACTTCCGAGAGTTTGAAAAAGCAACCTCCCTATCATGCAAAGCCCAACTCCCTAGTGCAGAGGCTCAGGAGTTTAGGGTTTCAGGGTTTGGGGGGTCTAGTGTTTAGGGTTTTACTGTCTAGGGTTTAGGGGTTTAGGGTTTAGGGCCTACCAAGGGAAACCCAAACCGTGCTTCCACAAAGACCCTAGACGTGGTCTTACACGCAGGTCCTTTGGCAGATTACTGTTTTGAAGACCTCATACCTTAAACTGCCACTTCCTGCTTGTTCGTCATGTCTAAGCCTAGAAAAAGACATTTATGGGGACCTTAAACCCTAAACCCGAAAAGCCAAAAACCCTAAACTCCTAAACCCCAAGCCCTTAACCCGATGGGTTTAGGGTTTAGGATGACCCTACACCCCATACCCTCTTACCCAGAGAGCCCAATACCCCCTTAATTAAGGAATATACTTTAAATCATAATATTAAGGCCCTTATAATTTAAGGTATATTCCTTAATTAGGGAATATACCTTAANNCTTAAATCATAATATTCAGGCCCTTACAATTTAGGGTATATTCCTGAATTAAGGTGTGTTGGGCTCTTTGGGTGGTGGTCCATGGTCGGTTTTGAGCCCTAGCCCTCGAAGCCGAGGCGCCCAGCACCCGAAGTCAAACCCCCGGCTGCGAAGAACATCATCTGTGTGCCGTAGCTCTGCCGGAAGGCCTTGAGGGTTTAGGGTTTAGGGGGGCTTTAGGGTTTAGGGTTTTAGGGTAGCTCTGCCGGAAGTCCTCGACCCAACTATGGCTTTCTTGAGCTTTCTTTGGCTTCCCCAAAGCCTAGATCTTTCAAGGCCGTACTTAAGGAAGAGAGCCCCCAAAACGCGAGGGTTTTGGGCTACAGCGCTACAGGTGGGTCTGGTGGGTGTGTTGTGGAAGCATTTGAGCTTTCACGAACAAACGCCTATGTACTAAACCCTAAACCCTAATCTTGCCATCAGCAGTTAGTGCTATCTCTGTGTCTTCAACTTGTGCGCTGGTGATTGTACGTCCAGTTCTGCTAGACCGACCCTAGGACGTGAACCAGTTGGGTGTTTTTCGGGTCCTTTTACGGCTTCTCAATATTCTCTATACGGCCTCTATGAAGCTTTTACCTTGTGTTTTGGGTTTGGGGGCCTTCATAATTTACTTACCTATCTGTACAAGCAATGTCCCTCGATTCACGACAGAACCGAAACTACCTCCTGGGTCCCTCTGTAGTCGAATCATGTGGGTAGTTCCCTAAACAGGGTCCCGCTTTGGGTCCCCAACATAGTACGGCACCCTTATAAAAAAAAAGGACTTTAAAGGGGATCCTATTTTAGAAAACTACCCATGCAGCAGCGATTCTAGCGCAGCATGGGAAAGCAGGTCTTGCAATGCCTACTACTGGCGACTTAAAACTCAGGACCGTCCCGGTGAACCTGTTCCAGCAGCAGCATGGCTACACAGCCAGCAGCAAATCCACCTGCGACGGGTGTGGGGGTGTGAAGACCCAGCAAATAGGTGGCAGGATATCTGCAAGGACTTTAAAAGGCAAGGCCTTCAGAGCTGGCGTATTGAAATGGATAGCCACCAAAACCCACATTGAACAAATCTCTCGGACACCTCGACACCGTATCACACGGAACAGCTGCGCACAGCTCGTGGTCAACCGGGTAGGGCGGATGCTTGTGTCTTGTGTGGCTGATGCCCTATCTTCGTCTGCAACACGCTGGTTGGTACTGCCTAAGGCATGCCCAAGGTTTTCCTCCGAAAGCCAAGTGATCGTCAAGAACTTCAATATAAGCCGGGTGAGGGGCCGGCTGCATGCATATCTAGTCTTTCAAAATCTTTGCCCCTCAAACCGTACAAATACAAACTACAAAAAAACCCTAAAACCTAAACCCTAAACATAGCCGGTTCTGTTCGCAGGCTTCCCTCGGTCCAACGGAAGACCCAAACTGCGTTTGAACAGTGGCAAGAAGATCAACCCCAACTCCTCAAGCCATGTAGCCTTGCAAAATGAACTGAACAAGGCCGCAGCAATTCGAACACAGTTTTCTAGTCTATTTTGTCGTGATGATCATGAGGAGCCCTGAGGCAATAACACCACTAATCATACAGACCCAATATTACACCATGGAATCCACAGTCCAAGATCAACACCCTAAACCGCCAACCCTAAACCCTAAACCCTAAGCCCTAAACTCTTAAGCCTTACACTCTAAGCCCCTAAACAGCATCTGGGCCTTGGCTGAAGGACTGCGCAGCAGAGGCGTCCTCGCTGGCCTCGTAGAGGTCAGAGACGAGCAAGTTCGTCATCTGCCCGATCCTTTGCAATTATCCCTTAATTAAGGAATATACCTTAAATCATAATACTAAGCCCGATATTTATAATTTGCAATTAAGGAATATACCTTGAATAAGGGGCCTAGTATTATAATTTACGGTATATTCCTTAATTCAGGGGTATTGGGATATCTGGGTAGGGAGGGTCTGGAGGATGGGGGTTCAGGGTTTAGAGGCTTTGTTTTTGGCTCTTTGAGGGCTCTTAAGGGTTTAGGGGTTTAGGGTTTTGGGTTTAGGGGTTTAGAGGTTTAGGGTTTGGGGGTTTGGGGTTTAGGGCAGTTCCCGGAGCTCGATTAAGCAATATACCTTCGGCTATATCCTCAAGCCTGAACACCGGCCTATAGGATTATGCGACCTTCCTAAATTTGATTTGCCGCAAATTTCGTTTAAGGGATTGTGGAGTCTTTGGGTTAAGAACACTTAGGTCTACATGGGGTTCGGGGGCCATAATAGAATGTGTTTTTCGCCACATTCTAGGATAATTGTAGAAGGACCCGTCTGCTGACATTAACTATTCGGATCCCTATATTAAGTCGTTCTGGCCCCGTGCCATCAAGATCCAAAACTGCAAATGTCTAGACCCCAACACTCATCATTTCCAAAAAACCGAAGGGCCAAACCAAACACCACACAGCGCCAGAATTGCTTCTGGCATCTCCCGAAGAAATCTTTTTTGGAATGTGCTTGTTCCCGGTCTGCCGTGATTTGCGATTGCATGAGCGCAGATTTTGAGACAGGAGAATTGAAAGCCACTGCACAGGTGCAAAGAGACTGTCTGAGCAAACTTCGATTGTGGTGGTGGTGCTTGTGGTGGTGGTGGTGGTGGTGCTGCTGCTGCTGTCGTATGTGAAGAAAGACATACACAAACAAAAAAGCAATTACACAAGACATCGTATTTAGCCATGTCTGTGTCTTACTCATATCTATATAAATGGGGTGCCCTCAAGGCAGTCAAGTATCCACGGCCTTGGAAGGACCTGGAAGGCAAACGCGGCAACCAAGGTGTAGATAGAGGCGCTGACCTTATGCAGAAGCCCCCAAGCCTTAATCCTAAATCGAAAACACCTCACGCGACAAAGTGAGCGTGAAATCCTAAACCCCAAACCCTAAACCCTAAACCCTGGAACCCTGAATCCTAAACTCTAAACCCCAAACCCTAAGCCCTGGACCAGGAACCCTGAGTCCTAAACCCTGAAACCCCAAACCCTAAGCCCCAAACCCCAAACCCTAAACCCTGAAACCCCAAACCCTAAGCCCTGAAGCCCCCCCACTAACCCCAACTGGGTTCTTGTTAAGGGATTTAAGTTAAGTTACCATAATCAGGAAACCCTATTATTTACTATAAATCCCTATTATGGTAACTTAAATCAAATTCCTTAACCCTAAACCCTAAACCCCTAAACCCCAAACCCTAAACCCTAAACCCTAAACCCCCCGAAAGGCCCCACAGGTTTCCTTCCGATTCCGAAAATCGATGCGGAACCCAACAGCGCCGAGTCCCAATCGAGACACAAGGAACGGTTTAGGGTTTAGGGGTTTAGGGGTGTAGGGGTTTAGGGTTTTTAGGGTTTAGGGTTTAAGGGTTTAGGGTTTAAGGTTTAATGTTTAGGGGTTTAGGGTTTAGGGTTAAAAGTAATGACGGTAACAAGGAGCCCAGAGAGCAACTAAACATACCTGATTGAGAGGAAAGGTGAGCAACAAAGTAGCTCTCAAGCCCGGTTTAGGGTTTGGGGTTTAAGGTTTAGGGTTGCTTATGTGCCAGTGGGCCACGAGCTTTCGAGGATCTTTCCGGGCAGATTGTTTGCTTAGTTGTCCAGTAGGGGAAGCAAAGGTGATTTTTGGGATTGTATGGGGGGTTATAACTACCCAACAAGGTTAAAGGTTGCCTACTTTACTACTAAGTCTGTAGAAGGTCATGGAAGAGCCACCATTTCCCAATGGAATACAGGCGACAAGAGGCTCTACAACAGCAGAACACCCAAAAGTATTCCAGGTTTGCACGTCGCCATTTAGATCTAGAGACACTGGCTAACCCCACAGGTCGTGAGTCTAGTTTGCAAGAAGCAGCAACAAAGGGTTTGGTGGTTTTGTTTCTCTGTTGATGTTGCATACAGAGTTGGGGTTGATTAAAGTCGTAAGGTAGAAAAATGACTTGCGACCTGCGTCACAGCTTGGTAGATGCCAGCTCTCCTTAACAAACACGTCGCAGCTCCATTTGAGAGTCAAGCGGCCGATGGTAGGATTGCGAAAAAGCCGCCAAGCCAAAGCATCAGCACACATAGAAGTTCCTTAGCAGCAGGAATCCAAAAACCTTACAACAACTAAAACCTTAAACCCTAAAATTCTAAAGCCCTATACCCTTAAACCCCGAAGCTGTAAGCCATAAACTAATCACGCCCTAAACCTCTCCAAATTCTTGGGGTCGAGGCAGCTAGTGCCAGGAGCCAGCGAACACACACCCACACCGGAGCAATTGAAGGCAATATATGGGTAGTTATCTAAACTGAGGTCCCTTTTAGGGTACATTTTATAAGGCTGCCGTACTAGATTCCTGGATTCGGGACCTAAAAAGGGGCTCGCTTTCGCCGAATGCATATGGGTAGTTTCTAAACTAGGTTCCCTTTTGGGGTCCTTTTTATAAGGGTGCCGTACTATTTAGAGAACTACCCTTTTCTGTGTAACAAGTCCTCCACGAAGACCGGCGAAGCGTGAACAGAGTGTGTAAGGTCAGCGATCAGGGTTACACTTGCTGTAGGACGCCCGTAGGGGTCCATCACAGTGCATCTCCATCACAATTTCAGCAGTTTTCATTGGCAAAGGATACTGAGGTACGTGGGAAACCAACACATCCGCCCACGCTTGATGCTGCTGCTATGACTGAATAGCAGGTTCAATTGAGCTGTGCCGCACTTAGTTTAGGTTTCTAGCGGCTATACTTTTATATAAATAGCCCAGATTAAGCTTCTGAAAGGATACAGATGCGACATACTGTAAATACGATGCCTTCAGTATTTTGGCATCTTGAGGTGAGTTCCATAACAAGAGCCAACTTGAGGTTTCTCGTAATGCAGGGAGGTTCTCCAAATTAGGATTTCATTTCAGGTCCTTGTCGTAAGAGCTCCGTGCACTTAAGGGTTCTACGGAAAGGCTAGTAATTTAATGGTGGGGATATTATGTTCGGACCTAATTATAATGGGAACCCTATAAGGAACAATCTCGGTAAACCCACAATCGACCATTGAGCACGAAGCATCTGCTTGCACCAAGAAACATGGTGGTATGCACGAGGAACTTTTCCCATAAGCCCGGACGCAAGGCCTGTTTGACAGTAGGTTCTTGAGATCGCTTTCGGTTTTGACGGTCGTATTGACGCTTTTTCTGGAGGGTTTGTGAAAGTAAAAGCACCCAAGAAGGAATGCTGACTGTGGAAAGAAATGTGCACGTACTAGAGTCAGGCCGCTAGCATCAACGTCTCACTTTTGGAGGTGTCCAACCTTGAGAAAGCTGAGCCGTCCTTTAACAGGTTGGGTTTCGCAGCATTGCGGTTAGCTAATCATTCGCAGCAGCTTTCCTTGCCACCACTGTTGTGATTCATCACTATGTTCGCGCCGAAAGTGGATATCTAAACCCTAAGCTCTAACCAGTCTAAAGAACGGTTGAGGGTTTAGGGTGGGCTTAGGGTGTAGGGTCTAAAGAAGAAGATGAAGAAAGTGATGCTGGCAAGAGGAAGCTCATGATCATCATGATCATGGCATGTACATGTGTGCAGATATCTGTATATCTTTCACCACACACACCCACACAGGCGCTCAGAAACCCTAAACCCTAAACTCTCAAAGCCTAAACCCTAAACCGTAAGACCGTGAGGCCCAAAACTTGCTCCCAAACCTCCAACCCTAACGCGAAACCCGAAAACTGCAAAGCCCTTCCGCCCTTAACCGCCTTGCTTCGGACCTAATCCAAAAACACAACAAGTCAAAACTCAACAGAGCCCTTGCAGAATAATAAAGAACTCGAAATGTATCCTTCATAGGCTTCAAAGAACCCTGACGCAACCCTAAACCCTACACTGTACACCTCAACTGCCCTAAATCCTAAACCCCTACACCCGAACTCCTCAGCAGCCCTAAACCCTAAACCCCTACACCCGAAATCTTCAACCCTTTAAAGTAAGCCTAAACCCTAAACCCTAAAACCCTAAACCCTAACCCTAAACCCCTACACCCGAAATCCTGAACCCTAAACCCTAAACTCCTACACCCGAAATCCTCAACCCTTTTTAAAGTAAGGCCTGAGCCAATACACATAATGGATTGGGCGGCAGGGAGCCAGCCCAGGGTCTCCTCGCAGGCGAACCCAGAGACTCCAAAACCCCTTAATTAAGGAATATACAGGGTTCCTTTAAGGGTTCCTTTAAAAGCTCCTTTAAGGGTTTTTATAGGGTTTAAGACCCCTTAAGTAAGGAATATACCTTAAACTATATTAAGAACCCTAATAAGATTTAAGGTCTATTCCCGAATTAAGGGGTTTTGGAGTCTCTGGGAAGGAAGGGTTGCACTTTGGGGTTTAAGGAAACTACAGGTGGGGAGTTTAGGGTATATAGGGCTTCTATAAGGCTTCTATAAGGTATACAGACCTTCTCTAAGGCTCCTACAACGGTAACTACCCACCTGAAAATGTCCTAGACTTTGGGGTTGCTAAATGAGTTTAGGGTTTAGGGGCCTTAGCCTTAAGGGGGTTTAGGGTTTATAGCCTTGAGGGTTTAGGTTTTAGGGGGTTTGAGGTTTAGGGCTTAGTTGGGTTTAGGGTTTAAGTGTCTAGGGTTTTAGGCTTGAGGGCTTTAGGGCTTAGGATTTAGGGTTTGAGGCTTAAGGCTTTGGGTTCGGGTTTGTAGGATTTAGGATTTAGGGTCGAAAGGTTTAGAGCTGAACGCCTACCTTACACTACCATAACCTACCTTCTTTGTTTGCGGTTATGACAAGCCCTAATATTGACTTACTTCTAGGGACACTACAAGAATCCAAGTTTTTGTCCCTGAATCGATGGCAAACCCTAAACCCCCTTCGGGCCCAAGAGGCTTCACTGGCTTTGGCGACATGGGCGAGGTTCTCGGGTCTATCTCCTAAAGCCCAAGCCCCCTAAACCAAAAACCTACAATCTAAAGATTCAGGGGGTCTAGGGTGTAAAGCTTAGGGTTTAGGGTGTAAGGGTTAGGGTTCAGGGTTTAGGGGTTCAGGGTTACGGTTTAAGGTTTAGGGCTTAAGGAACCTTCAACCCTAAACTCTAATTCCCCAGCCCACCCGGGCACACGCACCCCCACTGCCAAAGAAATCCTCAACCCCAAACCCAAACACACCCCTCTGGACTTTGAAGTAACCAGGGAGAGAAAGCATAAGCTCTTATTTCAGAAGGGTTCCTTTGAGGAACAGGTCCCCCAACAAAACCAGCTAAGCCCTGAACCCTAAATCCTAAACCCCTAAACCCTAGTCCTAACACCCTAAGCCCTACGCCCTAAACCCTAAGCCCTAAGACCCCAGGCCCTAAATCCCAAAACCCTGTACCCTAAACCCGGCTCCGGCGTTACGCCCGCGCGCCCCGAAAGCCAGGGGATCGCCGGGCCCAAGCCGCTGCCTCGGGGTTTACTTGGGGGACTCGGGGCTTAATGTTTGGGGTTTAGGGGTTCAGAGGCTTTGGGTTTAGGGGTTTTGGGTTTGGGGGATTAGGGTTTAGGGGTTTAGGGGTTTAGGGGTTTAGGGGCTTAATGTTTGGGGTTTTAGGGTCTACTTAAAAAGGGCCCATGGACTACTTGGGGTTAAGAGCTTAGGGTTTAGGATTTAGCGGTTTAGGGGTCTATTTGGGGGACTCAGAGCTTGGGGGTTGGGGGTTTAGGGCTCCTTTAAAGGAGCTATAAGGGTTCCTATAAGGTATCTTTAAGGGGTTTGGGGTTTAGAGGCTTAGGGTTTAGGGGTTTTGGGGTTTAAGGGTTTAGGGGCTTTGGGTTTGGGGGATTAGGGATTAGGGGTTTAGGGGTTTTGGGGCTTAGGGTTTAGGGGTGTTGGGGTTTCGGGGCTTAGGGTTTAGGGGTTTAGGGTCTACTTAAAAAGGCCCATGGATCACTTGGGGTCTCACGGGACTTAGTTAAGAGCTTGGGGTTGGGGGATTAGGGTCTACTGAAAAAGGCCCATGGATTACTTGGGGGACCCATGGCACTTAGTAGGAGCTTAGGGTTTGGGTTTAGGGTCTACTTAAAAGTTCCATGGTTTACTTGGGGACTCATGGGACTTCGTAGGGGTTTAGGGTTTAGGGTTTCCTTGGGGGCTCATGGGACTTAGTTTAGGGTTTACTTGGGGGATCATGGGACTGGCTAAGGTGTCAAGGTTTGGGGTTTAGGGTCTACTTAACGGCGCATGGGACTTAGTAAATAAGGGTGTAGGGCTTTGGGTTTAGGGTCTACTTCAAGGCTCAGGGGAGTTATATAGTAGGAAAAGTTATAAGTTGTAAGGTTTTACCTAGGATCACCATGATTACCCTACTTAGGACTTGTATAACCCCAATTATATTCTCCCTGAGCCCTTAAGCCGGATCCAGGAGCAACATGCAGTCTGCCTCTGATACCTGGGCCCATCTCAAAGCATCCAGCAGCGTGTCACGATGGACGCTGTCAAAGGCTCGGCTCAAATCGACCGATAGTTGGCAACCTCCTGCACAAGGGGCCTTGCGTTCACCACGGTAGCGGTCGTGATCAGTGAGCATCCAGTGAGTATCTCGATTGTCCGCTCCAATTTGCGCATGCGTTCCTGCATCTCAACTATGTGCAAGACTATGACGTGCAGATTCGGTGATGCGTCTTCACCCTCCAACTCGGTTTTCGTGCGTACACTGGCTCCAGCGCCTGTCTCGGCACCTCCGCTCCTCCCACGGGGTGATGCCTCTTTTTATTCAGCACATGCTGCGAAATTTGGCTTTCGGACATCCGCATTTTGTTTGATGAGGCCTGTCCACAACTTCGGGCGGGTAAAGGTGAAGGTTTGGCTCGCATCGGAGCCTCCAAACTCAGAGCCCTTTCTCAAAGACACCTGCGGCAAGGCACCTAGGACATTTCTTCGCGTTGCGACGCAGCTCTTTAGCAAGCACTTTAGAGCAAGAGATGTTGGAGTCTCTGTCTCAGAGCATCGTATCTATGTGAGTACCCGGGGGTTTTAGTTTTGGATTTAAGGAATCAACCTGTCTGTATCTTATCTCCTACATCTGTACATCTGCACATACCTTTCTCATCCTTTCTCTATATGTTGGTATAATCTGGCGCTTCCACAAAATATCCACTAGGGACATCTTCCTAGCTTGCATATATACAATTGAAAGTTTCAGTGAGCAGCGGAGGAAGGTTTCGAGGGCAGCGACGCCTAGCGCACGTTCATTTCCTTGTTCGTTTTTGAAGGCTTCAATCTGTACGGTTCAACTCAAGCTTTGCATTTAAGGCAGCATTCAGCCATCCGAATCCGTTTAAAGTCTCTGAACCGTGGGTGAGTGCGCAGGCACTCAACGAAAGCCCACGTTTTTTGAACGTATACCTTTCCAGCACCCAGCGAGCTCACCCCAAACCTCATGTGAGCAGCCACAGAAGTACACTTTGGACGGGTTTAAGGTTTGGGGATTAATTGGGGGTTTAGGGATTAGGGGTTTAGGGTTTAGGGTTTGGACGGGTTTAAGGTTTAGGGATTAGGGGCCTGAACCCGTCAGAGCCGCGGCAATACTCAATACTCACAAAAGCGCTATGCAACCAAGTCGATGCCCAGGAACAGATCATACCGAAGACAAAATTGGACATTGTGTAGACGAGGAGGCAGGCCTGGCAACCGAGATGCACTCAAGTGGGCAATTGTCAAAGTGATGGTCCCTTTAGGGAGCCCTATATAACTCTCCTAAAACCTAAACCCCTCAACCCTAAACCATGAACCCTAGGGATTCTACTCATACTACGGCACCCTATACAGTTTGGGAACCCCGGAAGATGCCTTACGAAGTGCGAGAACCGCCCAAGTGAGCTTGCAAGGGCGCCAAGATCTCTGGCTCGATAGTCTCGGTTGCCAGATACCCTGAAACCCTGAAACCCTAAACCCTAAAACCCTAAACCCTGAAACCCTGAAACCATAGGCCGCCCGCGCCAGGTGGCGGCCGGTACCACTGAACGCTACCGCTTCGAGATCTGCTTGCCTTGCCAAGCAGA
>CAJNJA010014555.1:0-12150 GCA_905231915.1 Symbiodinium necroappetens | reverse complement strand
GCGTCCTCTGTTCTTGACAGCAAGAACAATGACAAGAACAACGACGACGACGACTACGGCTGCTGCTGCTGCTGCCGCACTACTACTACTACTACTACTACTACTTCTTCTTCTTCTTCCACTACTTCTCTGCTACTGCTACTGCTACTGGTACTGCGACTGCTGCTGCTACTCCTCCTGCTCCTCATCATCGTCATCATCCTCAAGCTCCTCATCACCATCATCATCAGCAGCAAGATCACCATCACAGTCACCTTCATCTTTCACAGCAACATACCCTGAGCGATCTGCATATCAGCTTTAGGCAAATGGTCACCATCATCACGTCATCGCCATCATCATCATCATCATCATCGTCGTCGTCGTCGTCGTCGTCGGCATCATCGTCATCGTCATCCCCGTCGTCGTCGTCGTCGTCATCGCCACCGTCAACATTCATCGTGATGTTAATAGTAGTATTGACCGTGGTAGTTTAGTCAACCGAAGTTGCCGTCTTGTCGAAGCAGTGCACCGCGGCAACAACAACCTGGCAAAGCGGAGTTCATGGCTGCGGGATCCTGAACCCATAGCAGCTTGCGGTCCACCGGAACAAGCAAGGTTTTCAGCTTCGGGCTTCTGGGACTGCCGGGTCTGGAGGAACCCAAGCCAAGGCACGTGAAGGCTCGCGTTCACCAGAGGCAGGGCACCGGACTTCGTGAGCGCATCGAGGAGGTCGAAGGCCGCCTCCTTCTCCTTCATGGCGGAGTCTAAGCAGCTGTAAGGCTCGGGTTCAACGGCCCTCTGCTTGTGGCTACGAGGAATGCTTGTCAGGACGGCTTGGGTCGCTTCAGGCGCTGGCTCCTGCTTCTGGCCCCAAATCAGCTGCCCCAGTTCACAAGAAACTCTACAAGAAACTCATGTCGGCGTGGAGTCCAACTTTGCTACTCCACGGCAAGATCAACCTCTTACTCTTCCCCGAACCAGAGAGCCCGATCAAACTCTGTCGGCCACAGACCTGCTTCTGCTCATCAACCCCAAGCGAGGTTGTGCTCGGTTGTGCCAGCAGAGCTTTCTGTGACCTGAGATTGCGGTAGGTGTCAGAGACACCGGGCAAAGGACACAAGATTCAAGCTGGTCCAACATTGACTGAAGCATTTGTACCGTCCTTTCATTCAGCTGTCCTTGGCGCCGAGGCTACTTCCTCTACGACTGCGATGGAAAACATATTTTACTGTGTCGCCTGCTTCCGCTCTTGTTCTGACTGTGACTCAAGGTTTGATGCTATCTCATATGCTATCTCATAACGCTACGTCTAGCACATGGTGGCACTGTTGCAGCGACTGTTCACGGAGCGAAATGCGGCGAAGCAGCTTCTTTTGCCAGTCACCCTGCCTTAGCTCCGACAGGCGAGCGATTTTCCCCAGCCATCTCGAGCTTCCTGGCGTTTGCCAGTCCGCAAAACACACCGAACCCCTTGAAGACCCCTCGCCTTTCACGGTGAACAGGCCACCAGGTTTGTGGGTGGGTGGGTGGGTGGGTTGGAGCTGGCGAAGTGTCTTGGTTCCAGGGCGAGGCCAAGCAGTCCGCAAAACTGGTCATGCGAAGCCAACTATGGTCAGAAAAAGCTCGCGGCTCGTGATGGAGTCGCTCGCATCGTGCAATGTGGCCTCTGCCAGGCCCGCGAGGTGCCAAATTTCGCGAGGGCTGACTACATCATCAGGGAGATTCTTGGACGTGACGGCTGGGACGGGCAACGCCGACTGAGTCGTTAGTGCAGGCGACGGCAAGGTTGCAACTTCTGGCAAAGATCCGAGCTACGACAGCGCTTTGGCTTCGAGTGTGCGACTTCGGGCAGGGGGGTGGGTGGGTTGGGGGGTAGGGTGGGTTAGGGGGGTTGGGGGGGTAGGGTGGGCTGGGTGGATGTATTTCTATACGGTGCTTAGATCGACACGCGCATTTCTTGAAAGGTACTGTAACCCCATGCAAAGCGCCGCTGGAAGCCAAGCGACAAAGTCAGGATCGCTGCTCTGAGAGCGCCCCCTGTTTCCAGTTTCTCAAAGCGCTGGTCCAGCTCAATGGGGAGCTTTGTGTAGTCCCTGGCACTTTGGTGCTGGAAAACTTGCAGAAAGTAGAGAGACAACCACTAGAGTACTAGCGGACTAAGGCTCGCTGTCTTTGTCTCCAAAGCTTGCTTCCGAGGGACAAAGACTCTAAGCTGAGAATCTTATTTCGCAAGCATTCGCGGATTCTGCTGGCGGTGTTTAACGAGCGACGGTGGGCTGGGCAATCGGAATTTTGAATTACCAGTAGTGGAAGCCAAGAACCCATCTTCGAAATTGATAGCATTGTCTGAGCTTTGAAGAGTCACACCATGTAAGTGTAAACAATCACAAACCATCGACTGTATCTACTGGAGGATCTCCACTCTGCCATCCAAGAAGTCCAGGCTTCCAAAGCGCAGGCGCCGTCGGATGGTTCGGAGAGGCCAACAGAGTCTAAGCTTGGCTTTCAAGACCAGAGATGAACCAGAGGCACTGCGAGGCTCGACGCCTGGTCATCAGCTCGTCCTGCGCTTCGGTTGAAGTCTCCATGGGCTCATCCGGCTGCAGAGGTGGCTGCTGGACAGCGGGCCTGAAGCCATTCGTATGTAAAGTAATTTCAACCATCTCAAAAGCTCATAGTATAGCCCGAGCACTGCCTGCTTGGAGCTGCCTGTTGCGCCTGTTGCACGGATGACGCTGCACCTCCAGGGCAGGGAAGCGAAGAAGGAGAGGATCCTCTCTGGCATGTGTGGTCTGCAAACCTCTGCGAAGGACAGACATCGAAGTGCTCGCACAATGCCATTTCTGACAACATCGAACTAAAGTCATCCCACACTCGCCAGCTTGCCAAAACCTTATTCCTTCCAATATGTTACTTGCCCAACCGATTGTTCTCATTCCAAAGCCCTGGTAACATCTCGACAGTTTCCAGGACTCTGTGAGGTGAGGCGTATCTCAAAAGGGAGTGCGAACTAACAGACTGCCACAATCTTCCCGGCCTCCAAAAGGGGATTGGCCGGAGCCCCCCCAAAGCGCCCCTCCACCTTCCGCAGATACATTGGGCCATGTGCTGGCTCCGCCATGCAACCGCGGAATTGGGACTTAACTTGGCCGGCCAGGTTCCTATACGGGATGTTGGAGCAAGGTTTTGAGAAACAAACTTCCATCCCTTCCATCATGCACATGTCATGTCGCGTGCTTATCCGAAGCATACACGTCCACCCGCTTCTTTCCGAGTCTGTGCCCTGCGACCACGAAGTTAGTCGGATTCCTTGACTGGCGTCGCCTCCTCCTCCGCCCTGCGACCCGAAGATGGATCCGCCTCGTCAGGCTGCTGGGTTTTTGGAGTGCCGAAGCATTTTGCCAGACACCGGTCACTAGAGACCTTGATTCGAACCCAGATTCCACACCGTTCACTGAGGCCAGGACCGGTGGTAGGAGTCGGACTAGCGCCGAAGAGCCCTGTACTAGCGCCGAAGAGCCCTGTCAGGGGGGTTCTGCACGAGGACACGGAGGTTCGGGCAACAAACTGTCTCAGCACTCAGCTTCTTGCAGTTCAGTGTAGCCGAAACACTGCTTGAGCCACTGCGGCCTCCTCCCGTGCTGGCAGGAGGGGCTCCGGCAGCTGCTGGAGCCCAGGAGCTCCCGAAGGGAGAAAAACCCGCTGCAGGTGCCTGGTTTGGCATGCCCGTCGGCACGGGCGCGCCTGGGACTTCACAAAGTGCTCGCTAAGGCTGGTGGGATCGCAAGCCCCTGCTCGTGCAGAGCGAGGCACTTGCGGGAACTCCACCGAAGAGGTCCATGTCCAAGCCTTAGCTGTGGCTGCCTGCACCAATGCCTGGCATGCTGCTCTTGACTCTGATGCATGTCGCAGCATACTTTCCTCCAGCAGACGCTACCGCTCTGAAATAAGCCCGTGTCTTCTTCTGCAACATTTTCCCAACTTCGTCTTTCTACGTGATTTTACCTGTGCATCGGAAGCCTGCGACTGCTAACCTGCTAATCCCCTCTCAGGCCGCGACAGCCTAGAGGCACGTCGCTAGCCTGGAAGGCCTCCACCGTTTTGCATCTGACTGGACACTGACAACAGGCCTGCATCAGCTTCCACTATTGAAACTAGCTCCGCGTCCAAGCTGCACACGCACAAAAACTGCTAACAGGCCTCAGGTCGAACCTTGCTGGATGATAGAGGTCCCAGGGGCTTGGCCCAGACATGTACTTGACAATTTCGATGCCCTGGTCTCATGGAACTATGCGACCCCTTGCCAACCTTGCAGGGGACACATGCTTCCGGTATCCCAAAACAACGCGGCATCAATCTTTTGCGACGGGGTTTGCCCACCTGTTCGGCGAAGTTTTGGACCAACTCCTGCCAGTTCTCTACAGCCTCTTTCGTATAGAGAGCATGCAAGGCAAGACCGTGATTCTGCCATGACCGCCCTTGAACATCCGCTGGCCCCTGTCCTCCTTCTTGGAGATCGACAGCATGCTTTGCATGGCCTAGCATCGAAAGTGTAAACCTACGAGCTTTCGGGGAATCCGTGGCCCCACCTCGACATGGCCCTTGACAGCGGCCAGCCGCTCCGTTTCGCTGGCCTCCGGCGGACCTGGGGATGCGATCGGCGCATGCTGGGTGACCTTATAAGCTGTTGAACGTACTGCAGGCGCAAGAGCTTTTGTCTGCAAAGCATACCTGTGCCCTGTAGATGGCCACAACTACAGTGGTTTAATGCTGCGGCAATGGCAGCTGTGCGGTGTCTTCACCGCAGCACTGGGACCTGTGATGACTCTTTGACGTCCCTCCAACCAATCCTGTGGATGTCAAGAATCATCGGGAGTGACTACCTGTAGCGCCATTACAGGGAGGGGACGGGCGGCAGGCACGTTAGGAGTCTCATGTGCAGATCCTGTGAGACTCTTGCACCCATCCAAGTCTGTCCACTCCTCAGTCGCGGTGAGGTCTCGCTCCAGCGCCTTCGAGCTCCTCAATCCGGCCTCGTAGCCGGGCCACTGTGAAGCTAAACAGGGATAGAACAATGCCCGAGAACAGCATGTACACGTTCCGCGTCATGCGGAAGAACTCGATCTTGTCGGCATCTGAAGGATGATCCGTCTTCATGGGGATCCTCGAAACATCAACCTGCCATCTAACGTAGAAGTACAGGGAGACTCCCAGTGTGGCACATCGTCCAGGAAGGCTGTCCACAGTCCTGAACATCGGTGTGAATACGACTGCTACGACCAGGGCTGCCAAAAGCCCGATGATGGCATAGTCTGCCTTATTGAAGATGCTCTCGATCACGTGAAGCACATCCATGGCGTTTTTCTGGGGACTCTGTCCCCGTTTTCCTAGCTCTAAAAGGAAGCTTGGGCCGAGGCCATGTCCGGGAAGCGGCTGCTCTTCGTAATGCAGGCTTTGGGTTTACCCTTGCAGAGCAATGGGGCCTGAGAACGAGAGGAGGTCGCTCGGAATCTGGTACTTGATGAAGAGTTGCATGAGGTCTTGCGTCAGCTTGATCTCCTGCAGCTGATTTCATGTCTAGCTCGAGCTTCACCGAGTCATTTGCGAGCTGCATGATCTGTTTCTTGCACCATCTTCATGGCATGACTACGCAAAACCTTGGCAAAGCAAACACCACGTCCTTGGTTAGGCTGTCAGTGGGCAGGTTAAGCACCTTGCGAGCGAAGAATGCGTCAATAGAACCAGGCCAACTGTAACACCGAACGCTTGCCTCCTACCTTCTCCGCATGGCCAGCTGGAAAAGAGCAAGCAACTGTCACATGCAGCCTTCTCCAGCTGGGGCTTGATGTGGACAATCACCAGCCCAAAGAGCGTGCTCTCCAGCTGCATGGAGCGGATCGCCTTCGCAAACCTCTGCTGCTCCGGCGAGAGTGACTCGATGGCATCACGGAATTCCTCGGAGGGGAAGGAAGCACAAAAAAAGGGTGTCAGCTCGCCACTACAAGGCAGAGACGTCCGAACCCTGCTAGCGCGAGCCCGAGAGTCGCGAGCAGTCGGGATGGTCGATAGCTCCAAGCCGATGGACAACTCGTCCTCAACATGCCCACTAGCAAAGGACAGAGTTCCATCAGCTCTTTGCGCTCCAGCCTTGTTCTGAACAATAAAGGCCTGCTTCGGGTCAAAGGTAGTTGAAGAGACCACCCGTCCAACAAGAACGATCCTGAGTGTGCCGCGATTACGGAAGGATGGAAAGCGAACAATGTGCAGAATCTGCAAACTTCACTCAGTTTCCTCAGTCAGAAAATGCGATCCGGTCCTAGCGAGGGTGCGACGTAGAGATGACGTACGGGATGCCTCTCTGACTCTGACTCCCCGAATCCTGAGAACCACCCCATGGGTGCCATGGTCCCTCCAAGGCTCATTGAGCTGAACTGCCGAGCTCGAGAGACCAGGCGGAAGGCCTGTTTGCTGGAGCCAAACAGGCCTTCCGTAATAAACCTCAAAGGCGGCAACAGGTCTTGAAAGCTGCTGGCTGCAAGCGCCCGTCTGAAGCATCTAAAGAGTTCATCTCTACCAGGTTCACGTTGGATTACTACACCCTTGCACCACCAGTCGAACTCTGCAGGCAATCTAAAGTCGTACTTGTCAATGCAAGTTTACTCGCTTCGCGAAATTTCGCGAACCAACACATTCATTTCAGGTCAATGCACGCACACGTATGCAGCTGAGGCACTGATGCGATAAGAAGGCATGCAGATAGTGCTGGCCAACAAATGAAACGCTGGAGGAGGCATTCCTGGCAGCGGACTCTCTCAAACCTTCGGCCATGTAGGTTTAGGCACGAGGCTGTCTGAAGCAGTCTGAAACAGAAAGCTAGCCAAGAATCAATGCGAACTCCATGGGCCAGGAGGCTTCTGTTTGAGCCACCATCGTTGGAACCGGTTCTGCCCCCGTCTCGATGCTGACGGTACCTTCCGGATACTCCCGGAGTCGGTTCACGGAAGTGGGAATCGGAATGAAAACAGAAGAAGAAATGCGACAACCAGAGATGAGCTATCAACAGACAGCGACGGAAACCACGCGACGGCAAACCCCACACCGACTGCAGAGACGCTTCACCTCTCGGAGCTCTCGGCCTAAACCCCTAAACCCTAAACCCCTCTAAACCTTAAAACCATCCTAAACCCCTAAACCCTAAACCCCAAACCCTGAACCCGAAACCCTAACGGCCCTAACCCCTCTCCTCTCCTCAACCGAAGCTGGAGGGTTCGGCCGTTCGGCCTTCCGGGCTGTGGAGCTCGGAGCGTCTCACGGCGAAGCAGAAAGGCTGGGGAGCGAAGGCGTCAGCGAAGAGCTTCCGGCTGTGAAAGCTCATGTAGTCCTAGGGTTTAGGGTTTAGGGTTCAGGGTTTAGGGTTTAGGGTTTAGGCCCATGGAGGCCAGGAGGATCCACTTTTCTTGCCAGGAGTTCTCAATGCTTCGCTGATGTAGCTACCTTGCCCAAGGCCCCTCGTACTTCCCTGTTCCAAGCGGCCGCAAAGTCCTTCGGAGAAACCTGCTTGCCAATGGCTGCCTGCAGCTGAATTCGAAGCCTCGGCCAAGATGCTTTCGACAAGCCAACCTCCTCTTTTCGGTAACGACAGCTTCGTAATGATTCTTTCTAAGAGGCTCTGAAAGTTGTTGTTTACGGCCAAGCCACATGGTCTCAACGTATCTCAATGATTCGTCGTATTGGCGACACACGTCCTGGTCGGACATGGAGAGTAAGAACGGCAATCCAGCGTTCTCAGACCCCTCACACTGAAAGAATGCGGCTGCTACAACCCAACTGTTGATGAAGTCCAAGATTCACGGCAGTGCAAAGTCGTCACGACCAGTTGCGCTTCCGCCGCGGTGATGACAGACCCGGACTGAGGGAAGGCCTCCGATGGGAGGGAGCTGAGGGGGGATTTTTAGCTCACGATCCGGGCAGCCGACCTGGGCCAGTTCCCCAAACTTTGCCTCCAGGGATCCTTGGTCTTGGTTCTTCAGTCAGCATTCTTTTGGATTCTGTTCAAGTTAGCGGCGGCCATGCGGTGAAACTAGAAACTACCACTTCGCTTCTTCCACGATCGCCAGTGGACAAGTCTCGGAAATGCTGGCACTCA
This sequence comes from Symbiodinium necroappetens, assembly GCA_905231915.1. Taxonomy (NCBI): domain Eukaryota; class Dinophyceae; order Suessiales; family Symbiodiniaceae; genus Symbiodinium; species Symbiodinium necroappetens. The sequence goes on along the minus strand of CAJNJA010014555.1, from coordinate 4,022 downwards.
AGACACGTTGAGGCAGGTGGCGTCTTTCCTCCTGCAGGAACCTGTTCGCGTCTCCGAGGCTGAGCGTGGCACCTGGCCGGGTCGGGCTTGGAAAAAAGACGAAGATGCTCCAGGACTCCCCGCCTCGTTCCGGATCTTGGCTGCCAAGATCTATCAGATCGCCCGAGCCTGGGACCTGTATGAATATGGCATAAGCATATCACTACCCACTGCCAGGAAAGGTGTCGATCTGAAGCCTGCCTGGACCATAGCCTGCGTGTTCGGATCTTCCAGGAGCGGAAGGACAGGCTGGAAGATGCCCTCTGCGGTCACCGGAATTTCCTGGAGACAGAACCCCTTAACACGAAAAGGAGTGCGCTTCACTTTGCCAGCTTTCGAGTAAGGCCCCTTCAAAGCTCTTGGAATCGATCTTGCGGCACATCTCAGTCCTGCATGGCTCAGAATCGAACGGTCCCCCGTCTCCAAGCCGCTGAGGCTCTGAGGCTCACACTGATAGTGGATGATGGCCTCACCCCAGGTTCGAAACTGGGCAAAGTGCTTCTTGGAGGCCTCTACCTGCCCAGCCCACCAAGGCTAAATCATGTTACTGTCGCAAAGGCACTGCCGGAGACCCCCTCACACCTCAGAATTGCGCGTTGGTGTCCTGCACTTGGCATCCTCACGGCAGATGCTAAAGCCCGCCGACTGAGGAGCATCCTGGCTTGCGGGAGGAGGTGCTCGATTTGTCAAATCTGCACAGCCCAACACCACTGTTGCAACGAAGGTGTCCCGACACACACACACACACATACAACACATGCAGAGACTTTATCAAAGTTTGGTCGCACTCATGGTTGGCTTTTTCACGGGTACTGAAATGTTGATTGAATGTCCTGGCTGGCACATACATGTATTGCAGGCTTGCTTAGCATGTAGCAGAGTGCGGCAAACGTGCAACAACTGTGATCATGCTGCAAACAATGCAACACAAGGCTGAACAACAAGGGTCATCTTACACCTGTCATCTGTCGACGAAAGCGACATGCAGCAAGCACTGCAACATCAGATTGGTATCCGAGGTTCACCCTTTACCTGCAATGTGTCAGCAACAGCGAACGTGCACCATGCACAGCGTAAGCATAAGGATGCCGCAAGCAATCACGCAAGTACATGTTCCGGCGTCCCGGAACACATCACCATGGAGAGCTGGCGTCTTTGTTAGCAAGGAGTCCAGCAATCCATGTTCCCGCCCCCTGCATGCCTAAGCTTGGGAAAAGACAGACCTTGCGAGCAACAGGAAGTTGTGCAAAACGTTGGAGAGCGACCTCCCTTAACCCCATGACCTAGGACAGTTCACACACACACACACACGCGCGCGTGCACGAGCTCTTGGTTTCGGCACGCTTCGGTGAATTTCTGGGACAACAAATCCCAGTGGCCTCTCGCAACGAACGCAACAGGAAGCTCACGTTAACCTTAGATATGCCAGCGCACCTCAAACTTGGCAGCTTTCATGTAGAGTAGTAATTCTAGTTTCCAGAACTACTCTCTTCCAAGCAGCTGGATCCAGCTTGTGCACCTTCACTTCGGGAAAAGGTGGCTCCTTTCCTTGTGTCTTTATCCTCAGGATGGCACATGTAGTACTGGACTCTCCAGGGATTGTGTGCGGCAAGACTTCCTCCACGCACTGCTGCAGAGGCTCTCAGACGTTCCACTACGGCTCCTAAAGACGAACCGGTCGTCGGCTTCTGCACCTCTAAACAACCACACAACAAAGTATAGAGAGACATACAGAGATCTCCAGAGTCTCAGAGCGTCCGGTAAGAAGCTCAAGCAATGCGGCACCTACACCACGAAAGGCTGTGAGCTCGTATTGGACGCTGAAGCTCCAGGCGTATTCCTGAGCCGCAATGACTTCAAGGGCTCGGGAGCTAGAGGGGACCATCACTGCTTCACGGCCACACAACTGTCACAAGAAGGTCAGATGTGCTAATAGTAGATTCCGCAACTACGACATGTTGCAATTATGATCTCAGTACATCCGCTATCCTTCGAACAATGTGCAAGATGGCAACTAAGAGGCCTTCACGGTGGTGACCACCTGCAGCTTGGAGGCGAATTGGGAATTTAGGAGTCCCTGCAGTTGCTCTCCTTGATGCCCCTTGGTACCCCTCTGCCTTCGTAGTGGTCTCGACTAGGCCTCAGATCCGACATGCCGGGAGGATCGAGTCGTGGGTTCGGCAAAGCTCAATTCCGAAATCCGTGTAGGAGACCAGACAAACACTTGACGTGCAGACCAAAATGCAAATTTAAGGGTTCAGCATGCACAACGCCTTCGGGCTGCTTCAAAAAACAAAGAAGTCTCGCTGTGCAGCTTTGGTGAATGCTGCATCGCTTTGATCTACCACTTTCGGAGACCCCTCCGATCTTGCCCCAAGACTTCCGAATGCTTCAACTTGCATTTACAATTTACAAGTGGGTATTTACGAGATAGATTCATGGCCGGTATGTATCAGAGTGGCTTGTTCTCAAACTGTGTAAAGACATTCGGTGGGAGTAGTAGTCGTCGCCGTCAAAGGTGAAAGGTGCTGTAGGTATGGGTGGAGCTCTTGTGTAGGTGCAGGTACGGATGCGGGTGTGGGTGTGGGTGCAGGTGCAGATGTAGGAAGTTAAGACAGTAATGGTGGCAGTAGTCACCGTCGTCGTCTTCGTGGTGGCAGCTGCCGCACTGGATGAACTACCTGTTCGTCTTCGGCCGGGAAGCTGGCCCCAGCCACTGCCACCTCCGCAAGACAGAGGACAATGCTCAATGTTGCGTCTGTCGACAGCATTGCCCTTTGTCGTTGCCACTCTCTTGAAGTTATCGGAACCGTACAGTATGGCAGACTCACGGTCACACTACATAAAGTGGAATCGCGAGCAAACGCGAGGTGCGCTCATCCAGTTCATGCATCAGACATTGGCAGGAATATTGCAATAGCCCAACAACATGCGAAAGTTCATGCTAATCAAGATGCCTGTCGCCACCATTCTGATACTGCTACCTGTCCACCTGCCTCTTCCACCCTGCGAGGGCCCTCGATGTCCCTGGACTCTTCTCGAAGAAACTTGCACCGCTCTTCTGCACAGAAAATGAGCGAGACCTCGGTGAGTTCGCAGGAACAACACAACTGTGCCACTTTGAAAGCCTACAGACCTACATCGTGGCTGCTCCGCTATGCTTTCTTTCCCCACAAAACCCCCGCATTCGTCGAGAAGCATGCATGCCAAAGGCCGGGTTGCGCTGTTTTCCGATGCCCAGCTCCGCAGCATCTGCAGCTGCGCGGAGGTCAGGCCCAGTGCCTGGAGGCAGCTGATCCTCAGAGAGGGGAGGCTGTAGCAAAGTCCGAGAGAACGACGAAACCTTGCTTCTTAGACATGTCTGCGGCGTGTCCATGGCCGCAGCGATTAACATGCTTTTCTGCCAGGTCACTGGGAGGCAAGAGCAGAGTTCGTCAGGAATTCGACGAGAAGGAACTTGTCCAAATAGCGATGGAATCTCAGCGAAGTCTGCATGGGCAGGGGTCGGAAGCAGCTGCTGCAAGTCACTGTCGGAGCTCAGTCACAGTAATCGCCATGCGGTGGGTAGCGATGAAGCCCGCGTGGGAATGTGAGCAAAACAGGCAGGTTCACGAAAGGTTCTCTGGCAGAGGCAGCGGCAGGTGCACGCATGACGGTAGTGATAGTAGTGGCGACAACAGGCTGCTTAGAAGCAGTAGTAGTCGTCGTCGTCGTCGTGGTGATCGAAGTCGGGATCGTGGTCGTCGTCGTCGTCGTCGTCGTCGTCGTCGACGTGGTCGTCGTCGTCCTCGTCGTCGTCGTCGTCGTCCTCGTCGTCGTCGTCGTCGTAGTAGTAGTAGTAGTAGGCGGCGCCCCCCCCCCCCTACCAACCACCTCTGCTGCCAACCCTCTTAAGAGCACGTTCGTTTTACTCGGTATTTACGGTACGTTCGTCCTGTCATACCACTTCTTCTTGCCTCAAAATCCACTCCGCGACTTTGATA
>CAJNJA010014554.1:0-12151 GCA_905231915.1 Symbiodinium necroappetens | reverse complement strand
GCCATGGCCTTAAGTTACACAGTCTTCGGCTACAAAGCGACCCTTGAGCCGATCCTAATATTGGATTTCGACTCGCGCACTCGCACGATCTGTGCAAAACAAGTTTAGCCTGAATCCTAAACCCTTTTTGCCACAGGCCTCCTTGTCCAGCAGCCCAGTCTAAGCCCAGACTGCTACTGGCTACCACCCCTAAACCCTAAACCCTAAACTTCCCTTTTTGCAACTGGCCTGCTGCGACTCTGCCAGGACGAACACCCATTTTTTGAACCCAGACTCTGCCAATCAACGAACACCCCTAAACCCTAAACCCTAAACCACCATTCCTGGCCTCAGCCCTTAGCTCCCGATGTTCATCTTCAAGCTCTGCAGCAAGACGCTGAAACTCCAGCTCCTCTTGCACAACGGATTTAGGGTTTAGGGTTTAGGTTTAGGGTTACTATCAGGGTTGTTATAAGGGTTACGCTCTCACAACTAGGACATGCCAGGCGAGGTTCCATAGGTGCAGGTCGCATTGAAACTATGCTGACGCTTTGCCCAAAACGGTTTTAGGGTTTAAGGTTTGGGGCTTGCGCTCTCGCAACTCGGACTCCGCCAGACGAGCCGATAGGGGTTTAGGATTGATGGCTTAGCTACTAAACCCTGAACCCTCCACCCTCTTCGATACTGGACTCAAGCCTAGCCGCTAGCCAGACAACGACCTGCAAGCATCTTGACACTGAGGCCGACACCCAAGAACCCTAAACCCCAAACCAATGGGTGGTGACCGCTGCAAGGTCGTCTGCATGCCATGCAAATTCCAACAAAGTCCTCCAGCTCATCATCTCCAAGCGTCGCTTCCTCAGCCCCTGGCAATTTGAAAGAAAAATGGATAGTTCTCTAAAGTGGGGGGGGGGTCCGTTTTTGGGTGCCCGACATGGTACGACACGCTTAAAAACACGACCCTAATAAACGGGACCCTGATCTGGAATAACAGCCCAAGTGCAACCAGAGGCAAGGCAGGGCGTGTGCCTCCCCCGCTGCTCTTCCCTTTGCCCTTTGCCTTTCCTTTGCCGGAACCTGACTGAACTGGCTTGTCTGCCCTGCATGACCTAAACGTATATAGTATATAATATATAATGTTAAATATATGTTATAACATATAACATGTAATATATAATATACCATATATAATATATAACATATAATATAGAATATATAACATACGGTTTGCAGGGTGCAGGATCGACAGCTGAAGAAGGCTCTAGGGGCAAGGCCTGTAGAGCTGGCGGTCTGCGGCTGAGCTGCAGATGCCTGGCCTGCCTGGTCTACCGGTTTTTTTCCCTCTCGCATGGCTGAGGATCTATGCCGACAAGCGAGGTCTACCGGTTAAGGTTTAGGGTTTTGGGTTTTTTAAGGGCCTTTTTCCGTCTGCTAGATCCTAGCTCAGGAATCTGCACAGCAGAAGGGTTTAGGGTTTAGGGTCTACCATGCAAAATTGGCGCTTGAACTTGTTCTCTCGGACTCTCGGACAATCCTCAAGACGGTTTGCCTGGCTGTTCCGACACGGACGGAGTGGTACAAGTAGGTCTAGGGTGTACTTCGTCGAACGAGACATGAGGATGTCGTACTGGGAAGTAGCTGCCATCACTGGGACTATGTCACCATCATGGCCAGTGATCATGAGAACGTCTTCCAGTGTCCAGCCTGCCTCACAGGCATCACAGACACCATCCTGTCGGCAGCGCCAGCGGTATTGAAAGTGCGTCGTGCACCACCTGAATCAGGGGAAGTTTCGAAGTTCCGGGTAGGGAGAAGCATCCTACAGCATGCATATACCTCTATCAATCTGTCTGGCGCTCTCTGTCCATGTTCGTCTGTGTGCTGCATACATGCATGTGGTCATGTGTGTATGTACATATGCGTGTATGTGTATGTATCTTTGTAATCTATAATTTATCTATCCATCTGTCTAATTACCTACCTACCTGCCCACCTACCTACCTACCTGCCTTACCCACCCATCCCCGCCCACCCTCCCACCCACTCACAAGTACTTACCTACCCTCCTACGTGCGCAGGCTGCATCAACATGTGCCATGTGTTTTCTGGCGCGTTAGGTGGATAGGTAAGTAGATAGGTAGGTGGGTAGTAGGTGGGTAGGAACCCTAAACCCTAAACAGGTAGGTCTTTAAATGGGCAGGTAGAGCCCATCTTCAAGAGCAAAGTGTGATGTCTGGTACCCTCGGCCCGGTACCCAGAGCTGAGCACAGGGCACTCCGTCGATGGCAGAGTCCGCAGTGGCGGAAATGCTGCCCCTGACAGTATCAGATATCAGACAAGAGCTGCTGAATCTTCTGTATGTTATATTACATTATACTATACTATATTATATTATAGTATATTATATTATAGTATTTTCTATTATAGTATTTTCTATTATAGTATATTATATTATATTATATTATATTCGAGAATTCAGCAAAGCGTCGGCTTTGGGGCCATCTTCGAAGCCGCAGCGGCTGCAGCAGTTTTGGCTGCGGCCTTTGCAGCAGTTTCAGGCGTTCTCCCTAAACCCTGAAACCCTGAAACCCTAGACTCCCTAAACCCTTTTGCATCCACTAAACCCGAAAACCCTAAACCCTAAAACTCCAAACGCTAGACTCTCTAAACCCTAAATCCTAAAACCCTAAACCCTAAAACCCTAAACTACTCATGGTCAAGACCTGCCTCGGCGCGGTCGACGAGCAGCGGCGAGGCTCTTGCACTGCCTGCGTGCGACGTGCGATCGACAACGACCGCGCCAGGAAACAGCAACTTTGCAATTGTGGATCTCTACTCTATTCTCTTCTCCAATAATGACCAAGCTCCAAAAAGTTCAATCTATAAATTTACAGACCAAGCATACAAAACCCAAAAGCTTCAAGTTCTCCCTCTGAGAAACGGTTCCTGCCCTTCCTGCCCGAAACGAGAGACGCTTTCAACGCGGCTCGGAGTTTCTGCCGCGCCGCTGCTGGCCGTGGGCATCACCGCGGCGTCGTTGGGCTCGCGTGGAGCTCTGGGCCCTTGGATCGGAAGGTCATAATGTTGTACTATACTATGTTATATCGGGTTATGGTATGTTAAGTTGTAATTACTATATTATTGTATGTTATATATATATAATGTTATATTGTATGCTATATCCTGTTATATGATAATGTATTATATTCACCTTCTTCCATCAAAGCCAAGCCGTAGCCTTCACCCTAAGCCCTTCGCCGTCCACCCCATGTCCCCCATAGCAAAGTCTTACATATTTTAGGGTTTATATGGTTTAGGGATTCGTACCTAGGCCAAGGTACCGGAAGTGGACGACGCGGATGCAGCTTGTGATCCGATCCGGACCTTCCCAGCGACGGAGGACGAGTTGCTATGCTGCTTCCAAGGGGAACGGCTGTGTCGGGCGGCGATAGAACACCCATGAACAGTTCCGCTGCCCCCTGCAGGATGGTTTTGTACGTTACCGCAGGGATCAAGGTGGCGAATAAAATGCTAGCGCTGAGTCTTCAGGGCTTCTGCATGGGGCGCATGTGTGACTACCCGCTACTAGTACCGCGATGACTGGCGACGGCTGCTCCTGCTCCCGTGACATCGTCTGTCTGACATGCCGATGTCCTGTGTTTGGCGTAGATTGCAACTGTCAGCAGTGCTTGCGGAGAACAACCTCAACTGCGTCTTTAAAATACTATAATAATACACTACATGATGCAGTAGAATAGACTCTTTTGTACTCTGATACGTATATATATATATACATACTTACTATCACACACCATTTGGGGTCCGTTGCCGGGCCTCCTCCACTTGCAGCGTCGCTTGGCTCGACGAGGCTTGCCCTGGGTGGGGGGGGGCAGTTACCCGTGGCATCAAGTGATATACTATAGTTATATTATGGCATTATGTTATGTTATGATGCTATATTAGACTATACTGGATTAGAATATATTATATCATATTATATTACATTATGCTATATTATATTATATTATATTATATTATATTATATTATATTATATTATATTATATTATATTATATTATATTATATTATGTTATGTTAAATTATAATATCGTATATTATGTTATATTATATTAAAATATGGTATATTTTAGTATGTTATATTATATCATATTATAATATGTACCGTAGTAAATTTTGCGACAACATTTTAACTAGATCATATGTCATTATACTGTACTGTCTTGTATTGTGTCGTGTTGTATTCTATTGTGTTTGAGTATATCCTACTATGTTACGTTATATTGTATTGTACTATAGTACTCTATTGCTCTTGCTGCTGCTCCACATTCTCCTACTATGGCTACTACTACCAATATTGCTTTTTGTAGTGTGATGGTAGCACAGACAGAAGCAGCAACGGAAGCCAAGTATGCGGCAAGAAGAAAAGAGTGGCAGTCACAGTCGCAACAGCGGCAGCTGACGTATGGTTTGGATACACAACAACCAACAGACAACAGGATTGCTTGACAAAAATCAGTTCTGACAAAAGTAGCCGAAAACACATGCGAGTTTCGCACCAGAACCTGTGAATCATAATAGCCACCTGGATCCACTTGGGACAAATCGCAGTGCGAGACACCTCCTCGTGCCGGTCGCGGCAAAATGGAGGAGAATGGTTCTGTCTCAGCTGCTTGCTGCGCCACCTGACAAGTCGTAGCTCGGGACGAGTTTCTGAAATTACTTTATGCTGACAATCACACAACAAGATCCCCGACAAGGTACCAGCAGGGCTTGTACAACAAGCATACTCGGAGTGTCAGTGAAAGCCAAAGGAAGCAGGGAGGGAGAGAGAGAGAGAGAGAGAGAGAGACAGACAGAGTTAGTTAGAGAAGGACTGACGGTGCCCATGATACCGGTAATTAATGAGGAAGTTGTCAGTGCTTTCTGTCTGTGTGTGTGTGTGTGCCTTCATGCTGGCATCGTATGACAGCTGTTGTTCTTCAACGCGCTTATACATGGATGCATGCCACACGTGGAAGAGCTGCCACAGTGTGCCTCCTTTGCGTTCGTTGGCCCCGGGCTTTCGCACTCTGGCACATCTTGCACGAAGTCTACCTGCACCGGCTGCTTAACTGCACCAAACTGGTTGTCTACCCGGAGTCCGACATCATGGCCGGAACGGTCAACCTTCCGGGATGCCACGCGAAACTCCAGACGGACCACGAAATCGCACACCCAATGCACCGGGGCGAGGCAAACGGGTGTCGAGTCAACGGTCCTTTGCTCCCCCGCCACGACCACTTCGTAGCAAAATGGCGTGGCTGCATTTGGAGTTCAACGTGGGGCCAGGCCTTCGTTGACGATGGGCTCAGAGGTGCAGGAACTCCGTCAGCACGGCCCAGCCCCGAGGAGGCACTGCCACTGCCCTCTTGCAGAAGTGCTTCGTTTGCGACTGCATTGCCCTCCGGGCCCGGGCTTGGCGAAATGCTTGAAGACTTGAAGATTCTCTGTTCCTGCTCCTGCTGATCCCGGTCCTGAGGATCCTCTTTAGGATCTTCCTCCTCTTCCTTGTCCTCTGCGTCTTGCTCCCCTGCATCTTCATCCTCTTCCATCTGCAGCACCTCGGATTCCATGCTTTTCCGGGCTGCCTCTCACAGTTCTAATCGTCTTCGAAACTAACACAAGCTAAACTCATGTCCCACTAGCCTCTCCATCCAAGGCACCTCCTCCACATGCGACGGCGCACTCAGACTCTGCGGCGGAGTGCATGCGAGGCGGCCTGGGAGACCGAGGATGCCGAGAAAAGACATCGGGAGATGCAAGCTAAGCAGCTGAAACTAATATAGTACCCTAAATAGTAGGATCCTCATTATAAGGACCCCAAAATAAGGTACCCCTAATTTTCGGAAAGTCCCAACTGCCCCTCTTGGAAGTGCACCAGCCACGAAGCAACGAGAGCTTGTAATACAGTATGGATCCATCGGCAGGCACTCCTCACGCTCTCTCACTTAACAGGACATGCAGTAGACTTTTGCTGCAGATCCACCTGCCGCATCAGAAGACGGCGGCGACCGGCTCCAAGCCATCTCCACTTCCTCCTGCATCCGCAGCAGCGGGGTTACAAAGTCGAGTCCTTGCATTACCCTGTGCTTTAGTGTATTATGGTAAAGTATAGTATGGTATAGTAGAGTATAGTACAGTATCAAATGACATGTTACATATACTATATTGAACTACATTCTGCTAGTTCAGTGCCTCTTCGAGCACGTCGACTTCGAGCTCCGGCGGTTCGCATCTTAGCCGCTTCGATGGGCGAAGTTCAGGAGCCAGCTCCTGTGAGATCGCGGCAGATGCCGGCAGGAACTTCTTCGATTCAGAATCCTAAGAACTATCACTCCGAAACACTTCAATCCCAAGTTTGTAACAAAAAGGTCTGCACACATTGGTGAAGCTCCGACTTTGTCATGTTCTTTTCGTGAACGATGCTCCGTCTGCCGCCTGGTCCTCCACATCAGGGGAGGATGGTTCGGCCGCCTGCCAAAGCTTGCCACACTATGTGCAACATGCAATATGGGATATGTACAGGTATATTATATATATATAGAGAGAGAGAGAGAAAGACATATATTATATACTACATATCATATATATATATATATCTATCTATCTATCTCTCTCTCTCTCTCTCATACCGTATATCACACATCTCATAATGCACCTCATATGCTATAAAAGTCATATACTAAACAGTCTCTAAAACACCCCGGAGAGCAGAAGACCTCGTCGAAATACGCGGATCCGAAGAGATCTTCTGCGTTCTCCGGATCTTCCTCCATGGGATCACGGGCGACCTGCCGAAAATAGCGACGGGAAGCCTTTTAGGGATTTTTAGGGTTTAGGGTTTAGGGCATAGTGAAAAGAAGAGACAGCTCAGAAATCACTGTCACGTCTACGTCGATTTTGGTTGTATGTTGAAACGTTCATGATGATCAAGCCTTATACTGGCAGACTAACATATGTGTCGAAGAAGCTGTTCGCAGCTCTTGCCGGGAACTGCAGTGCCACGTTGCCCTACTTACCAACGACAGTTCTGTCAAGTTGCAGCTCACGCATCCAGCCGACACCTTGCAACTGCCGTCATCAGCCAGCTTGTCCAAAGTCCGAAAAAGTGGGCTTCAGACATATTTCTGCAAGACAACCTCGACCAGCTCATCAGGCACACCCGCTCTGCGCAGCATCAACGGCCAAGCGGACATGACAACACAAGAAGGCAAATTAAAGTAAGTGTCAGCAAACAGATCCAACGTGTGACGTCAACTCTCAAGCAACTTCCAACCACCGGCGCCATGCATGCAACGACGCCACACTTCAATGTAATCTGTCAACCTCAACACTTCAATATCAAGCATCGGCTCGCCAAAGCATGAATCGAGCTCTGATGCAAATAAAGCTTCAACCAAAATAACCGAATTTGTATAGCCCAGTAGCACCTGTACAGCACGGCGGCTGCACAACAAAACACCAAGAAAGCATTGCAGCCACCCAAGAAGAACACGACAAGGCAGCATTGCAGCCTTTTGCAGCCACCAAGCCACACATGGCCTTGCACTCACCCAAAAAAGAGAAAAGTGGAAGCATTGCAGCAACCACATCCCAAGCATTGCAGCTATTCCAAACAGACATGTGGCGATGCGGCTACCCCGACGGCAACTTAGCCGCAGCCAGCGTAGCAGCCACCACGTATCCCAAGTGCCAGCATAGCGACCGGCTTCTCTGATGCCCTTTCGCAAGTGCAATTTCTCGGTGGAAACACATCTCGTGCTGATGTTTCTACAGGCGTGTCGACCATATCTCTGCATCATAATCAACAGCAACTTGGACTCCCTGCACCATTTATACTTACACTCTACAGCCACTGTGCCCGCAGCACGTGAAGCCTTGCAAGGAAGGATGCGTATCCAAAACACGATAGGACACAAGCAGCTTGGCCGTAGGGCGGCACACCAGGCCCCAACATTGTGCATTGAAGCAAAGATCCCTTTCTGCGACTAGCACAGCTTTGTGATACCAGGCAGTGTTATTGTTAACCACCCACGGTCCATCCAAACACAAATCCTCATCATCACTGTCGCAACAGGAACCAGAATCGCTCTCGCATGCACGCGGCCTTTTTCCCGCCGGCATCCTCGTCTTCCGAGAACTCCTTTTTCGATCCAGGTCCGCACTTCTCGGCAAAAATGCACTCCGTAACATGCTCATCATCCCCACCCTGGACCTGCACAACAGCAACGTCCCACGTATGGCCCACGTAGATGGGCAGTACTTACCCAGACGCAGAGACACAAAACGCACCCCTACCAATCAAAAGTTCCCGAACGGAGCCAAATATCTCACACGCGACAGCTCACGAAACAACGCCCCAAGGCGTAGCAGAAGCATCCTGTTTGCAGCGCCACGACCAGCCGTATAAGCAATCTTTGTCACATACCACAGAAGCAAAATCGTCACTTCAACCAAACTACCTGCCAAAAATCACACGAAGACATAGAATCAGCCATAAGTCATCCTCCGCAGCAGAAGAGCAAGCCTTCTCCACGTTCTGGACAATCTCGTGGGAAAGCGGAATTGCTTCACGTGTATGGCCGTTCTGTCGCTTGTCCCGGGAAGACCAAGCACGAACCAACGGGCGATCAAGCGACTGCTGCAAACCCGTCAACTCAAGCTTCCACGCAACAGAACGCATCGCCGACAAAACAACAATCCCTTTGCTTACTAGACCTTTGCCCCGGTCCATACAAGCACCACTGGCTAGAGCTTCAAGGAAGTCGAGGACCTGAGCAAGGCTAGGACTGAGGAGCTCCCCTTGACCATCCCCGCGGGAGACGAACTTCCCATCCACAGGCCGCATCCACTCAGATGTCTCCGAAGAGTGGATGCAGCCGTGTTTTCAATCAACCGCTCCAAACGAAGCTCCTTAATGCCAGCGAGGTCAAAGCAGCTCGACTGCAAACACCCACGAGCAACAATGGCCAAGGCGAATCCTCAAGTCGGCGACGTGAAGTTGCTCCACGGCTGCACCCAAACCACACCGGCCAGCACCGTCCAAAGCAGAAGCAGCAACTTTAGCGGGCCACTCTCGGTGCCGGCTCCACGACCTTCAACAGGACACAGCTGCTCTTCAGCAATAGTTCGGACACGGACTTCTGCGAGAAATGCGCACGGCAGGATTAGCCAAGGCACCAGTTTGCAAAGACACGCGAGAACATGCGTGGGAAGGGTTGGCCCTAACACTCCCTGGTGGAGCGGCCGGTTGCTGTGTGAACTTTAAATGTCCACGGCATTGCAACAGAAAGAAGACAGCAACGAAAGACCCATGTAGCAATTTCTGCAGTGAGAAGGCTGCAGTGGCGAGTATATGGTGCCGCGCAAGCTGACGCTATACGCCCGCATACCATGTAATCATCCAACTCTACCGTCCGTGGCTATTGCCACCATGGCTGAACTCGGTCGGAATCAGCACTCGCGACATCAGTGTTCCCGAGAAGGAGCTGCAGCAGCAGCAGTGCTACCACAGCAGCGGGAGCACTTGCACTTACAAAGACGGTGCAGACACAATTATGCCAGAAGCACATGAGGTGCAGCCCTGATACCGCGAACATCATGAAGAATCATGAAGCCTGTAATATGCCGTGCGTCTGCTTCGGCAGAAGACCGGTCTGGCCTCCGCTGGCTGCTCCATGTCGGCCTCATCAGCCGAGGGGGCCTGCTCCACCCAGGAAGAGGGAGTTGCAGCCCATGGAACACGGCTCAGAAGGACCAAGTCTTCCTCATACTGCTCGAAAGAAGACGATTTCGAAATGACTGCTGACCACTGATAGTGACTTCATACCAGACAATTACTTCTTGTGAGGCCGCCCCGGGTGGCTGCAGTACTGCTGTTCGTCAAGCCACTGCTCTCTTCAGTCTCTTCATGGCATTGCTGTGTTCAGAACTTGCCCTAGCTTCCCTTTTGCCTCCAGCCACGACATCGCCTCCTCTGCGTCGCCGCTGCCTCCAGCGAGCAGTGCAGGCTATGAAAAAAGGCTGATTTGGCAAGTGAAAGCGAGCCTATCTGCAAATGCATTCTTGGCTTTTCCACCGTGTCTTGCCGTCGCCAAAGGTGGCCCCATTGATGCGCGCAACGTCGCGCTTGGCCACAGGACCTACGCATGTCCGACACCACATAAGAGCGGACTGCCAGCTGCAGCATAGCAGGCACAACAAGAGTGGCAGTGCCTCGGGGCTAGCGGCTAAACTTAGACGACGGCTAACTTGCAAGCAGCAGCTGGGTGTCAGTAACTCGAACCATGCCCAACTTATCATAAACTGTCACTCACATCCACCGGCCCCGAAGCGACTGCGCGCTGCTTCCCAGCTGATTGGCTTGTCACTAGCCAGGTCATGCAGGCAGGCTTCTGCACGCTCCTCTAATTAAACAGTTGTGTCGAATTTTCTACGGAACGTCCTGTTGTCTGATGCCAAAACTTCGCATACCCGCCTGCCGGCTGCGTCAAACAGCCAGCCAAGGCTGACAGTCGACACGTGCCAAGACAGCTTCGGAATCATCGTGCGCAGCATTTGGCGCCCACACGTTCAAACGCAGTTCGAGGCGAGAGGAGAGCAGCTGCACCAACCCTAGCTTTGAAGTGTCTCTAAGCGAAGCTCGGTTTCGTACGAATCGGAACTTGTTGATTCATGCCCTCTCTCGATGCGATGGTTACAGAAAGCCTATCCTCACAGACTGTGGCGTGGAACATCATGGAACAGTTGATTCGACCCCAGCTGCAGGTAGCCAAGGATGCGGTCAGTCGCGGAGCTCTTCTACAGCTATGCCCAGGTACTGTCGGTACCAGTGCTTCTGCTGGGCGTTCCCCAGTAGGGCAGCTGATGCTTCCTCGGTACCGCAAAAACACATCTCACATCAGATCCACCATGGTCTTAAGGACGGATACACATCGGTACAGAGATCTGGCATGACGCCTGGAAAAGAAGCACACGCACAACCAACAAAAAAAAAGCGTGGGAATGTGGGAACCCATGGGACTCCGAGATCCTGGGCCGAGAGGCGTTGATGCTGTCAATACATCCCCCCGCCGTGGCCCAACGAAGTGCCGGGGGCACTTCGAGAACCTGCACAAACAACTCGGACACAGGGCTTAGGGCCTCAAGAGGCACCAAGGCGGCATTGCCAAACATAGCAGCGAGGTCTCTCTAGCTATCTCCTACTCTAAGAGGCACTCTTTATGTGATTTATCTTGAGGCAGATCGGCCAAAAGTTGCAAAGCATCGTAAAGACAAAATCGGTGCACCTCGTTCAGGCTCAGTCCATGCACCTCTTCAACTGCACCTCAGACAACAAAAGGTGTGGCATAGGGGCGTCGTTTCTGAGATATGCCTTGTAGGGGATATCAGGAGACTCCATGAGACATACAAGGACCTTGCTGCCTTGGTTTAGTATATCCAGTTTATACAGATTTGTAGTTTGAGATATCCTATACTGTAGGGGATGGCATCAGACTATAGGGATTTACAGCAGAAGATACAGATCCCATATACTGTGACTGTGGAACCGGAGCCTAAACCCCAAACCCTTTTGCATCCGGTCTGCAGCGACTCTACCGGGTAAGACGTGTATCCTCGCTATCCTCGCTTTGCACAGGACAAAGAGGCTTCACAAACTAGTCATTATGCTGTTGGCGCTCTCCTAAACCCTAAAACCCTAAACCCTAAACCCTCACCCCTCACCCCTAAACCCTAAAACCCTAAAACCCTCACCCTTAGCCCCAAACCCCTAAACCCTAAACCCTAAAACCCTAAACGACTGCGACGCCGCAAGAGCAAGGCAGTCCCAAGCCCGGGGCCCAAGTCCAACAGCTCCTCCAACCTGCCCGGAGGGAAGGACAGCTGGCCTGGCTGGGCTCAAAAAGTAAGGTGTTGCATGTCTGTGTGTATATATATATATACATACATACATACATACATGTATATATATATAGATATAGATATAGATATAGACATAGACATAGACATAGACATAGACATAGACATAGACATAGACATAGACATAGACATAGATATAGACATAGACATAGACATAGACATAGACATAGACATAGACATAGACATAGACATAG
>CAJNJA010014553.1:0-12151 GCA_905231915.1 Symbiodinium necroappetens | reverse complement strand
AATACTTAGAACAGGGTCTTGGGGTGTTGTCTAATCTAGGCTTCTCTTCTACACTAAACCCGAAACCCTAAACCCTAAACCCTCAACCCTAAATCCTCAACCCTAAACCGCCTAAACCCTGAACCCTCAACCCTGAACCCTCAACCCTGAACCCTAAACCCTCAACCCTAAACTCTGAATCCCCTAAACCCTCAACCCTAAACTCTGAATCCCCTAAACCCTCAACCCTAAACTCTGAATCTCCTAAATCCTAAACCCTTAACCCTAAACCCTCAACCCTAAACCTAGACTACTGCTACTCCCCCAAGAGCTCTGCCGAGTCTCGAGTTTCCGCTTGAAGTAGCTGTCCAGGCGCTCCGCCTCCAAGGGGTGAATGTAGGGGCCTTAATAAAAAGAATTAGGGTTCCTTAAGAGGGGATATTCTTAAGGGATGCTATAATGGTTCTATGATGTAGGGGGCCTTAATAAGTAGAAAAGGGTTTTTGGTGGTATATTATATTATAATCATAATAATAAGAAAACACCAAAAGTTAGGGTTTTAGGGTTCAGGGTTTAGTAGTTTAAAATTTAGGGTTGAGGATTTCGGAGTTTAGGGTTGAGGCTTTAGGCGCTTAGGGTTAAGGATTTAGGAGTTTAGGGTTCAGGGGTTTAGGAGTTTAGGGCTTGGGGTTTAGGAGTTTAGGGCTTAGGATCGGGCCTTTGGCGCTGTTGCGGCTTAGGGGCTTTTTCGGATTTGGGGGTGCTTCAAGGGCTTAAGGTTTCGGATGGCTTGGGTTTGCCTTTAAGGGTGACTTTAGAGTGGAGTCGGGGTTCAGGGCTTTCTGACGGCTCTCTGTATGCACTGTAAGGGCACTACAAAGGCATGTCGGGGAAAAAGGCTTCTGGGTTTTTCCCTAAACCCTAAACCCTAAACCCTAAACCGTTTTTGACTTGAGGGGGGAAAGAAAGGGCTCTCTGAGCGGAGCTTCCTGAGGTTCTGCTCAGCGGCTGACTTCCGTGGGGGAAAAAAGGTTCAGCCTTTGTTGGCTACGGCAGCCGTGAAGTTCTAAAAGACATGGTCAGGCCTGGATAAGCACTTGAGAAGCTACCTCCTAAGCTGCTTCATCCAGCATTTGCTCTCATCTGCAGCCGCGAAGATGACACTGCTTAGAGCTTGTAAATCTGGAAGCCATGAGCCCAGATACCGCAAGGTATGGGTGCAGGGACTAGGGTCGTAGAGAGTAGGCTGGAGATCCCGGCTATTCAAAGCTGTCTGTCGCAGCTACAAACCCCTCTACAATGGAGCTGGTAAACAGATCAGGTGAATTCCTCGTCCAGACATATATATATATATGTATATGTGTATATATATATATATATATTGATTGATTGAATTGTTAACTTGATCAGTCACAAGCACAACGATAATGCTAACAATAGTATCTACGATAATCGTCATGACAAAAACACTAAGACTAACAAGGATACTTAGGATACTTATCCCCTGTGTCAAGGCCTTGTGAGACCTGTAGAGCTAACCGGCTCGAGAGCAAAGGCTCGAAGGCAAAACGGGTGCTAGCAGTCACTCTTTAGGCTTGGGGTTGAGGGTTTGGGGTTTTGGGGTTGAGGGCTTAGGGTTTGGGTTTAGGGTTTAGGGTTGTGCTTTTAGGGTTTGGGGTTTAGGATTCAGGGCTAACTGTTTTAAGATACAATAGGGCTAGGCTTCGACTTTATGCATGTTTTACGGTGTCTCGGGGCGCAAAACCGCGGACACAGTTCATAACATCATAATAATCTATACACCCAAAATATCCAAACCCTAAAACCGAAAAACAAAAAGTAAACCCAAAACCTGAGCGCCCACAACCCTTAAACCCCAGGGCCCTAAGCCTTCCGTGCATTCCAGACCTTATCGACCTGTGATTATGCCAGGAAGCCCCGTATCATCGACTTATAGTTTAGGGTTTAGCGTTTAGGACAACCAGCCACAAGTTAACTTCTTGAAGGTTCACTATACAAGCTCTTTGCTGGTCTCATATTAAGCAGGACCCTGCAAATCAAAACAATTTACGGTAAGCTCGGGCAAACTTGACTACCGGGTGTGCCCCTAAACCGCTGAACCTTAACCCTAAACTTCTCTAAATACACCCAAACCCCGAGCCCCCCCAAACCCTGTAAGCCCTTAAGCTCAAAACCCCAAAAACTCTAAGCGCCAAGCCCTCGACCCCGACCTTTAGCACCTATACCCTTACAGCAGCTTTTCGAACCTTCAACCGATAGAACTCTGATAGAAGCCTCTCTTGCGTCAGCCTAGGCCCCAAACCTTAAACTTCGAAGCTCTAAACCCCAACCCTGGATCTCTGAACCGTAAACCCCCAAACCCGCTTCACCTGGACTTGCAAAGTCAGTGCAACTCCCTTTTAGGCCTTTGTGGAGAGCCGCCAGTGCCCCCTGCCCAGACACAGGTCGTAGTGAACCCTTTTGAGGGTTTTAGGCTGCAAAGGGTTCGTCTGGGGGTTCTTTCAAGGGTTCTGGGCGGGGGACCATGTTCTGATGGCTTAGGCTTCGGCGGTTTGGGACCTGCTCCTCTGTACACCTCAAGCAGCTCATCAAAAAGCGACTGATGCTTCCCACCCCACACCGTCACTGTATGCCTCTGGCAAATGACCTCCCCTTCCGTTACTAAGGATCATCTCAGCCTCTTTTCCGATGCCCTGGACCCCCCCCCTTCTAAATACGCAGGCGCTACAGTGGCAACGCTGACATCCTAAACCCTAAACTCAAAACCCTCCCTAAACCCTAAACCCGCAAGGATCCCTAAACCCTAAACCCTGTACCCCTAAACCCCTAAACCCCTAAACTGCCCTAAGCCCCCTAAACCCCTAAACCCTAATCCCCAAGCCCTGAGCTCCGGGCCAATACTTGCAAAGGAGTGTCATCTCACCCTGCATGTTCATCCGCTCACGCACCTCTGTTGTGATTTCTCCGCTTTAGGGTTTAGGGTTGAGGGTTTCCGCTTTTTTCTGGTTCCTTCCGGTTTCCGCTTGACAGTTCTAGGCAACCTGCTTCATGGCCCTAGCTTCGTCTTGATATATGGGCAGTTCTCTAAAGTAGGGTCCCCGTTTCGGCCCCCCAATATAGCACGGCACCCCTATAAAAAATAAAGGACCCCTAAAAGGGACCTACCCTAATTTAGAGAACTACTCCGTTTGAGGCTCCTTCACCCACCCCTCTTGAGGCTCCTTGTATCTACCATCCCTAGGCTTTCTAGGGTTTAGTTTAGGGCTCTGGGGTTCTGGCGTCTAGGGTTCGAGGGTTTTTTTGGTCTTTGCAGGTTAGGGTGTAGGGCTTTAGGGTGTGGGGGTTTAGGGTTTAGGGGTTTAGGGGTTTAGGGGTTAAGGGGTTTAGGGGTTGAGGGTTTTGGGGGTGGTTGGGTCATAAGCTACAACTTGGTTTCCCAAGCCGCGGGCCCCCAGCAGGAGCTGCTCGGGATTATGATCTTGCTTGCATTACTTCTGCCTTGGGGCTCTGCAGACTAGAGCCGAGTGCGACGGTAATGTAGGGGACTTAATAACTAGAATTGGGTTTCGGGCTCCTTAAAAGAGAAAAGTTAGAAGAAGAATACTACTGGGGATTGTTTTGTATTTAGGACCTCCTATTATGCAACATGGAACAAAACTTAAGTCAACCCTGAGTTGCAACAGTGAGCAACTGGTTGGGGGTTGTGCTCGACTGGATGCGACATTCCTCAGGATGTAACCTCACACCCAAAACCTAAAGCCTCTGCTTGTTGCTTTGGGATAACTGTGAGGAGGAACGATCTTCCACAAAGGGGTGCAGAATGTTCTAGGTCTAGGGTGCTCAGTTCAAATTAGGATCAACAGTTTAGGACTTGAGGTTCCACAATGAAGGGTTCAGGTGCCCCACCTCCATCGCAGTCTCCACCTGCCTTGCGTGCACGAACGCAAAGAGAAGCAGGGACAACACGTTCCAAATAGATAGGCAAGTGCGTACAGGTGTACGTACATGTGTCTGAGTGTGAGGGTACTTGCAATCCTGTTTGCCAAGGCCGTCCCAACATGTTGGACTTCATGCAAGGGGAAGGGTCCCACTCGACTTTTCGACTTTTCCGGCATGCCCTGAAATACAATGCGAATTGGCAAGCTTTCAACAGTGAAACATTCGGTGGTCGCACTTCTTAACCGTTTCGGCATTTCCTGCCGTACACTGTCGACAACACGTGCCCATGGGATCCACAGGCGCCAGTCTTGTATCTGAAGTTGTGCCTACAGTAGTGACCTGCCGCCACAAGCTGTCAGTTTCACTAAGCGCATGGAATATACCGTATGACTGTATATTAGTGTGCAGGCTTGAGTTCATGCATGCGTGCCGAAGACGCGTTTCATGTAAACCATATACCGCCAAATTATTGTATTGAGCAGAAGATGTCACACGATACCCTTTCAATGCATGGAACTATACAGGTATGCATGCAGCTCATAGGAAGATGCCTGATAATGGAAGTCCTGACACAGTTAGCAACTTGCTCCCACTGTGACTTCATTGCGGATCCTTAGAGTCCTTTAACTGCAATGCCCGCCATTTCTGAAAGCCGGATGTTGCCAGAGTACGGTCTGAAGTGGTCGTTGAACCCTAGACAAGCAACTGCAAGCGAGCTCATGTGATTGCCCCGGACTGGGGAAGTCTGAAACCCGAACCGTGGGTCACCTGCACCCGCAAGTTTCTCCGAAACCTTCGGCAACAAAACAAGACTCCGAACTAACAGCGCGAACGCCTGGTCTTCAGCATCGACAGCTTTCCGGTGAACTGACCCATTGCCTTGGCACCAAAACCCCAACCGTTGGCCCAAACCTCTTTTGAGGGGCTTCGATGTCTTTCAAAGCAAGTTTGCCGGATTGTAAACCCGGCTTAATAGGCTGATTGTGTTGTGGTGGTTCCGGTATTGGGGTATTTCAGGTTCTAGACTTTCAGGTTCTGGAGTTGTGGGGACCGTTGGAGGGTTGCAGGGCTTAAAGGATCGGGGCTACGAGTGTCTGGCTTCTTGGCCACTTCGCTCCTAAAGCTTAAACCCATAACCCTCGGACCAGTAATCCTAAACCCGTAACCCTCAAACCAATAATCCTAAACCCCTAACTCTCAGACCAGTAATCCTAAACTCTTAACCCTCAGACCAGCAAATCCTAAATCCCTAACCATGAAACCAGTAATCGTAAACTCCTAGACCCTAAGCCATTATCCCAAACTCTGATTGCTAAGGCCGAACCGTGATGCACTCAAAACTACGCACCTAAAGTCGCAACTTCTCAGCCCCTTAATCTGAAGCTCAAAACCCTAAACCCGAATCCCGTAAACATTTAAACCCTGCACCCCAAAACCTAAACGCATAGCCCTTTAACCCCAAACCCCTACTAAAGCTTCTTCGGCTTCGGGTGAAGAGGATTCACCAATAGTGCGCCCAAAGCCGACCAAACAATGGAACCCAAATACCATGAATACTCCCCCCAAAGCGCATCCCATGCATGAATCTTGGACCAAAGCTCTGACAGACGTACGCCCTAGGAATCCTGAGCTGTGACACCCGGAACTACACACTGCAAGCACTCAAACCTACATAAGCCCAACATCGAAACGACTCGACCTTAATGCCTAGAACCCTAAACCCTGAAACCCTCAACCCTAGAGCCTGAAAACCCTAGAGCCTGAAAGCCCTTAAAGCCCTGAAACCCCGGACCCAAAGCCGAAAACTCCGGTAACGGACGGGTCTCCCTGGACCGGGCTTCCGGGCATCATCCATCTCCCGCGTCCGTCGCTCCTGCGAGACTTTGACTCTTTAGGGTTTAGGGTTTAGGGGTTTAGGGATTTCGGGTGCTCTGGCTCCAGACCAAAGAAGACCGAAGGTTCCAAGTGCCCGATTAGGGTTTAGGGTTTAGGGCTATTGCAATCTTTTGGGTTAGGCTCCGCCCCACACATGCCGTTTACGCAGCATAGGAATGTGAAGGGGGCCCGGATATAAGTAGCATCCCCGCCTGGTCCCCAAAAGTGGGTGGGGGCCCTAACCTAGCCGGTTGTACGATTCAGCTGTTGTGGTTCTCTCCGTAGGGTGCTATGGGTGTTGAAAGCCGTTTCTAAGGACTTGCAAGGGCTCTTTACCAAAGAGATATAAGCGTGTAGGGCTCAAGCCACCCTTCCTTGCATATCCGTTTCCGTTTATTGGGATGCATCGCATATCCCCTTATCATCTTGTTACTTGACCAAGGGAGGGGCTAGCAATTGGGGTGTCCGTTGCTCTGGCTGCTCCTTGTGGCTCTTTGCTTTTCATCGAGGTGGTAGCTATTATGACTACAGCTGTCACGGTAATTTCAGGAGGTGGTTCAGTATGTTGAGCTCGTGGCACGCTTTAGGAGAGTGCCTTGAGGCTTAGGGCTTGGGGTTCCGAGTTAGGGTCTAGGTTCTAGGGATAATCTTCCAGGATAAAGGGGTTAGGGGTTTAAGGTTTAGGGATTAGGGTTCAGGGTCTAGGGTTCAGGGGTTTTGGGTTTAGGGCCTAGGGTGGGGAAAGCGCAGGGTCTTAGTCTTGGGCGTAAGCAGCCAGAACCCTTGCTTACGCCCGTAGCCCAAGCAACTAGACGGCCTAGTAACTGCCTCATGGGCACCCCCAAACGGGTAAATGGTATGGTATTGGAGGTCTGCTATGTTGGTAAGTAGAGCCCTTCTTAGCCCATAAACCCTAAACCCTATTCTAAACTATCAAGGTCCCCCATTTAAAACGCAAGGCAAACACACAACCGTCTAAACGCCGGAGGACTGAGGAAGCAAACGATGTTTTCTTGAAGGGCACGTGATCCGAGCGGGATCCCTCTTGCGGCGGTTTTGTAGCTTAGGATTTTCGGTTCAGGTTTTTAGGTTTAGGGTTTCAAGTTTTAGGCCTATGTTTAGCTCTATAGGGTCAGAAGGAACATTCAACAAAAGCTTTCTAAAGCGCTCCTAGTATAAGAACTTTGTACAAGTCCCGAGTCCTTTCCCCACCCTTAAACCTGGAAAGTACCAGATGCTCTGGGACCCACATAAATGAGAGGGATCCCACTATCGAATTACAGCACCCGGTGGATTGAAACGCGTCGTGCGCTCTCGCGCACGGAACGATGCTAAGTAAGGGGCCAGACCCGTCGTTCAAATGGGTTCCTCAGGTTCCTCTAAGAGCAAGATCATTCTGAGGCTGTTGTTAGCTCTCTTGCTGCATACCTTCAAACTCCAGAACAATGCACCACCGAAGCTTTGCGGTGACCCTGTGCGCAGAACCGGCCATAAAGTTTCTATGTTGGGCAGCACAGTGTCGCAGAACTTCCGGCTGCTCCAGGGATCAGGCTAGTAATGACCTTAACGAAAGCTTCATTCCGCTAGTCCGGGGTCTACCTGTTTTCCCAAAACAACCCTAGCTTTTTGGTGGCACCTCCAAAACGTAAGTTTTCGGTGCTGCATGAACACCCCACTCTGCGGCTGGAGGGGTTTGGCGCTAGTCCGTCGCGACGGGTTGCTAAGACAGCTCTTAGACCCTGGGCCTAAAATCCATGAAGGGGTTTTAGGATTAAGGGGTTTAAGGTTTTCGGTACTAGATTTTAGAATCAAGGGTTTTGGAGTTAGGGTGCTTTAGGTAGACTTACCGTTCCGACCAATCAGCCGTCAGGGCGACTCAGATGTGACCGATGTAAAGTGTGCGCCTGGGGAGGCAGAAGGCAAAACAACGGGGGGCACAAACGACGGCAATAGTAGTGGGGGCATAATAGATCTGTGTATTGTGAAGTTGGCAGTTGGGAAGATTGTGAACTTAAAGATTTGTTGTTCGGCGGTCCTCATCATCAGGATCCTACTGTTGCCTGCTCTTTCTGAAAATTCCACATAGACAAGAAATAGTAAGAATCACAGCAGATCATACCAACCGTGGTAGCACAGACGGTGAGTCTGTTTACAAGGGTGGCACTGCCAATGAACAAACCACGACGCCGAAAATCAAGGTCTTGAAGGATTGCTTCCTCCCTAAACCCTAAACCTAACTCTGTACTAGGAGTTTGGGGCAGGACCGCGTAGAGTGTACCTTCTCTGGGGTTTAAAGCTCAGGAAGTTGACAAGTCTGCAAGGCCTTCTAGATTCTTAGTTGCTGGCTGAAGCGGTGAACATCCCTGAGACATGCACGCACAGTTACGCGTACACACACACAGAGATATATATATATATGTGTATACACACACATACATATACATATGTATGTATGTATGCATGCATGTATGTATGTATGCATGCATGTATGTATGTATGTATGTATATGTACGTATAAATATATATATATATGTACATGTGTATATATATATATGTACATATATATATATGCACACACGTACACATATTCACCCCTCTATCTATGTGGATATGCGCGAGTGTATGTTAGATACATAGATACTATACATATATATATATGTATGTATGTATGTATGTATGTATGTATGTATGTATGTATGTGTACGGATACCCTTCTAGCTCTTCAGGCCTGCTTAATATATGCCCTGAATCCGAAAGGTACCTGTAGGGTTTAGGGTTTTGGCTTTAAGCGCTTCCTAGACTCGACTCTGCTTCGGTTTAGGGTTTAGGGTTTGGGGTTTGGGGTTTAGGGTTAGACTTGACCTATGCATACTGACTTTCTCAGCATACATGCTTACCGCAACTGCAAACGCCTGACACTGACACCAACAATGCTGCTAAACCAAAACCCTGAACCCCCAAGCCCTAAGCCTTCCATCCTGCAAAAACCCGTCAAAACCCAATGGGCAAAGCCCTACACGCTCATCCGAGGAGAGAGACAGAGAGAGAGAGAGAGAGAGAGAGCTAGAGCTTCTTGAGGGCAAGACCCGGTCATCTCGCTTCCATTCATACCTTCTTTGATCAGGGCTTCAGGCTGGGAGATTTGGGTTCCTGGCTTTTCTGGGTTTTGAAGGTCGGGGGTTTAGGGGTCGACCAGGGTTTTTTCTACCTGCTCGATGGGGTGTTCTAGAGTACTTTCGCGCTTTGCTGAGGACTTAAGGGGGGTTGAAGAGCTTGGGGCTCCAGGGTGGCTTCGGGTTTAGGGGTGTCGGGTTTCGGATTTGGGGTTTAGGGTTTCGGGTTTCGGGGTTTAGGGTTTTGGGTTTGGGGTTTCACTGGGTTGAAGGAACTCGCCGACTTTAGGCTCGGAGTCGGAATGCTCTCGTGGAGCCTGGAAGCCTATGCTCATCTCTCTCTCTCTCTCTCTCCCTCTCTCTCTCTCTCTCTCCCTCTATATATATATATACCATGTGTGTGTATATATATATATATCTTGTTCAAACATCTCTATGTTTTAAAGAGCTGACACTTGTAACTTGTATGCATGCATGCAAGTATGGGTACTGTACATGTACGCAAGAGTACAAGTCTGCATGTAAGCACGTATGCATGTTTGCATGCACGCATGTGTGCATGCATGTACGCATGTATGAATGGACGCATGCATGCATGCATGCATGATGCATGCATGCGGGGTATAGGGTGTTCTGGACGGTGTTCCGATTGTATAGGTTTCATACCGACTGTGTAGGTTGCACGGTCTGCAGGGTACCATCTCGAGTCGGGTCTTCGCAGGGCTTTATTTTGCCTTACTCTAGAACTGGGGACACCTTTCGTGCATATTCCGTGTAGGGGCCCGCGGGCCACGGTCCAACTAGATGCGCATGTATGGTATGTGTATACAGATGCTTGCGTATGTGCAGTTGTATTGCAAATGTAAACAAAGGCACAGATGCAGATACGGGTATACGTATACTCATGAGTCCATGTGTATGTAAATATGTGTTTGTATGAACGTGTGTGATCTATACACATATATGTACGTGCACATGCCTGCATGCATGGATACGAGCCCGGTGAGTGTCTTATGAAAAAATTGTACAGGTTTACGACTTACACTTAAGTCTCACTTAAACCTGAACCCTTCATCCTAACCGTGCGGAACTCTAAGCTCGGAATCGACGACCGGACAGCTGAGTCAGGTTGAGGCTCGCTTTCCTAAGGGTCTATGCCCTAAAGAGGCGGGGCACGGCTTTTGGGGTTCAGACCTGACATTCGGTGCAGTGCGAATGTATCGGTGCTGATCTCAACAGAAGGGCCCATAACCCTAAACCCAGAATCCTGACGCAACCAGGCGCCCGGAAAGCTCAACATGAAACCTTGGCACCTGAAGCCCTAAACCAACTCCGGAATGATTTCTCCAGCAATTCCACCGGAATCTCAGATTGCCACCCATGGCTTTTTCCGCATCCTCCTCCGTGTTGAACAGTATCACTGCCTGAGAGCAGACTAGGTGCTTCGCATTCTAGGGTGTTGGCACAAGGAGCTCACTTCGTACAGGTTAGAGGTTTCGGTTTAGGGGGGATGCAACGGGTGAGAGGCAACTCTCAAGAAGTTCCCACGGCTGAACCCGAAAACAGGACCAAGAAATAACGCGCAACCCGAAACTGATCAAACTGCAACCGAAAGCCCTTGGAAATCCCTGTCAAACAAATCCAACCCGAAGCCTATGTTATTATATTGCTTTTCCTTGCCACACCAAGAAAGCATCCGCATAGCAAACCCAACCGGAATACCAATTGCTCAGGTCAGCACATGCCCGCGCGACTTCGGCCGTCCGCCGATCTGGCACTTGAGAGGGATCTGAGGAGTACGAGGAGGGTCGTCGTTGGTAGGAGTTGGCATAGGAGGACGAGGATGAGCAGGAGCAGGAGGAACAGGAAGAGGAGTAGCAGTAGCAGCAGTAGCTTCGTCCGAACTTCACTTCAAGCAATCTCTAGAATAATCAAACGCAAAACATCACTTTGCGCTCTTGTTGTGCCTCGTAGCTTCGAACAAGTCAGAAGCAATGTTCTTAGCGCCTTCCAGGAATTTTCAGCCAGAGCACTTTCGCTCAATGCTGTGGTTTAGAAACTGACTGCAAATATTCAAGTTTCGAGCCCTCTCACCACTCATCCCTCTCAGCAAACTGAATCGCAAATATGATGTAAGCATGAATTCTCAGCAATGCTTTCCGCCCATGCTTGAAGGATCATGACAAGTTCTAGATTGTCGGTGTAAGCACGGCCGTCTAAAGCCACCAAGAAGGCCCTACCTAAGGACCCAATCTTAGAGCGAGCTTTCAATCCGCATCAAACGCTGCAGGGAGGCCGTCTGGTTGCGGAACAGCCCCATGCTGACCTTATCTGATCAAGGTACAGAGCCTGGAGTTAGGCACCACCCCGACACAAAGAGCAGAAACGGCACTTTTTGCTAAGATGGTGGGTTGAACCCGTCCTTCAATTTGGCCCCAGGGTCGAGCTTACGAGTTAGGCTCCTGCCTGTGCCCTGCAACATCCTGAGTCCCCTGTAGGCCACTGTAGGGCACTGTAGGTTGCCAAAGCTTGGAACCTCATGGATGCTGCTACGATGGACGAGAGCAGGACTTGCATCCCCACGTTGCTCCTGCTGCTCCTGCTGCTGTTGTCGTTGTCCTTCTTGTTGTGGTGGTGGTGGTGTTGTTGTTGTTGTCGTTGGCGGTAGTTGTTGTTGGTGGTTGTTGTGGCTGCGGTTGTGCTGGGCCAGGGCTGTTGGGCTTGGGCTTAGATTCGTCTCAGCCGCGAGCCCATCGTGGTTTCGTCTCCTTGGCTCGTCGGAGCGGTTGGACCACTTATTCAAACCTCGTTATGCCTGCACTGGAATTCTGTTCTGGAGCATCGCTCGAAACATAGGGAGTTGGGCGGCTTTGGTGTGGTAGGGTGATGCTTGAGGCGTGGAGTCTTGTTCCAGGACGAAGGAACTCCCTAGGGCAAGCCGCGGCTTGGGGGAGGTGGGGGGGGGGGGGGCAGATTTGTCCCTTTGAGCCCTAAGCCCCCTGAACCCCAAGGCAAAGTCACACCTCCACGAGTTTTTTGGCATAGTTCATGTCGGCTACCGTACTCCGTGCTTAACAGGTCTTAGGTCCCAGGTCGGCTCGCACCCAGACCCTCAGTCCAAAACCCTACTGTTGATAATAGAAACCCTGCATTACCTTAAGGACCCTAAACTATGGGAATTATGGCATATTCCTTGTTGTGGGCAATGCAGGATTTATATCATC
>CAJNJA010014552.1:0-37751 GCA_905231915.1 Symbiodinium necroappetens | reverse complement strand
CAGTTGACAGGGGCTGGCAGGGCAAGACGCTGCAAAGCTGACTGAGGGTAGAATTGCATTCGGAGAGACGATCAGGAATCGCTCAGCATCCACACTTCAAACAGCTACGATGCAGTAGCTCAGACGAAGCTGTAAGCTGTCTGGAGGTGGCACTTAAGAGAATGGTCGACTTCTGAAAACTAATCCTGCAGAGCTCGGTGTCAGTGGAAGGCAAGCCCTACAGTGGTTATCGAGCCACCGGAAATCCAAAACCCCATTCATCCCGAAAGTTGCGAGCGTGCAACCCTGCATTCTTCGTGTTCTTCAAAACCGTCTGAGAGCGTTTTTCTAGCAGCGCCCTCTTGCGAGCGCCACGAAGGACGTTGAATTTGGGCCGGGCCGGGGAGTCGCACCGGGCTCCCTGCTAATAGCAACCTACGACTACTGCCCATGCTGCAAAAAAGGCTTTCTGAACCGAACCTGAAGAGGGGGAATTGCAGCAATACGAACGAATGTCGCTGTGGCCCCTTGCAGACAAAAAGCTGCGCATTTCTGCTTGTGAAAGAACCACAGGCTGCTGGTTGAGACTTCGCCCACACAGCACGTGGTCGCAAGCGGCTGAAAGTGCACCAAAAAGCTGTATACAGACACAACCAATGTGAAGAGCTATTCGCATCCAAAGTAGAAGCACATCAGTGATAATCAGGGTGTTCAGAACATCCGCCAACAAAGAAGTTTCCCGAAGCCGGCTGACAGCATCTCCGAGATATTAAGTATTCTTCGTCCGAGCAAAGCGCCGAGTGGACGCTGAACACCAAGCTATTCGGAAGTTCTGCAATACCTGGGATGGATGCCCTCTGTGGACGATTTTGAACAGGACATGGTGGTCTGCTGGTCTGGTGGGGTCGGATGAACGGACGTCGGGTGCCGCCATGGATGCTCGCGTCAGCATGCAAGCGGCTTTCCTCTTGTCTGCGGCAAAGCGGGCACACCTCTATGTGCCTTTCTGTCAACCACCACGCTGCTACTACGTGTTGACTGCAAGGCCACTGAGGCTTCCCTGAACTTCAAAGAAAAACTGCATCCACAAAGCATGGACTGCTACACGTGCCATGACCATAAACATGCAGAAAGTACCTTGGCCTGATTCGGCCCGTGATCCTAGAGATTGCTAGAGAGCACCTCGCTGTACACTGATGGACCCACACACTTCAGCCACTTGCAGACTCTGGCCAGGTCAGGTCTCTTTAGACGACGACCTCAGACAGATGCCGCTCCTGGCCAGGGACCCTCCAGTGCGACTGATCTTCACCTAGCATTCCCCCAAGCATCGCTCCTTGCCAGGCGGCTTCCCGAGCTTCTTCCTTAGAGGAAGAATGGAATCCCTGTTGCCTTGGGCTTGCTTCTCGTGGGAGCAACCACGCGGGATCCTGTCCCAACTTGTGAGGCCGCACGTGCCGACCCTGAAATTTCAAAGTGGATCCCGAAGCTGGTAAGGGTTCATGCATTGCGCACCAACGAGTGGCTCGGCATCCGCGAACAGTTCCTTCGCCGCTTTCGCCATCAGCTTCTCTTCCTGCAAGTTTGAGCTTGCGTCTTCGTCGAATATCTGCGCATCTGTCATAAATAAATGCATGCTTGTTGAATCACGGCGCCTTGCGATCAGTGTATTTCTGGATGCTGACGGCCTCCTTATCGTTGTCCCTGGCCGTCGATCGCTCATAGGCGTCAACCCGATTCTCAAACAGATGCTAGTGCAGCCAGGCACCACAGCAAGTTCTTGTGGATGTAGAGATATGCATTCTTTTCTCCGGTTTCCTTGTCCTCACGACAATCCCAAGCCACAACACTCAAACCACCTTTTCTTCCCAAGGCATGAAGTGTTCCTTCGCGAGAAAGCCGCCTACGGAGACTGAAGTGTGGTATGTGGCTGAGCCATCAGCTTCGAGTTTCGAATTGTTGAGCCCTTTCTATTGCCCCCGCTCTGCGCCCTCACCACGACCTGCCCTGCACAACAATCAGCAAGCGTGTCCGCGCAGTCAGCCAGGGATTCTTCCGCGGCCAGCTTCGTCATGCCGTCGATTTCCATCCTGTGCTAGCATGCTGGAGCTTTCTATGCCGAGCGCTTGAATCAGTGGAAATCTCGGAGGACATCACATGGCACATGCGATGGCTTTAGAGCCCAGGATCTTCTTCTCTGTGAAATGCATTCCTAAGAACTCAATTGTGTGCATCTTGAAGATCTTGCTCAGGTCACCCTTGTTCACCTGCTCAGACAGCATGCATCCTCAACAAGGGGACATCACCGAGACCCGGATCCGGGAATGCTTGCTAACTCTTCTCATCGTGAGTGTCCGAGTTGTGCAGCAGTCTTCACGAAGTTACATCAGGATGAATGAAACCACAATCTCAAACGCCAGAGCGCAGCCCCTCGCCTCGTGCATGCGCTTGTAGCAGTCGTCTGGCTTCCCCTCACCGATGAAAACGAGAGTGCCGAGGTTCCTCTGCAGGATCTGCAGAACGACACCATAGCTTGCAATCTTGCCCTGCGTCATGCCGACCACGTTTTCCTTGCAAATGGCCGCCGGCACGCAGTTTGCAGCGAGCTCGTTGATCGGAGCATCTTTGTTCTCGAAGACCATTACGTACTGGCAGTTTCTGTCACCGTTCTTTTTCATTTCGTGCTTTTTGACCACATGGCAGCCAGACTCGACTTCGAACTCTTTCTTCAAATCATCCGGTTTTCCGTAGAGCTCGTTCAGATTGATCTCGGTCGACATGCTGAGCGCCTCACCTGCATGCTGCACTGACCCGGGCGACAGTTGTCAAAGGGCAATCAGCCATAAATCACCCTTCACTGACACTGTCTCAAGCGTCATCACTCACAGTTTACGGAGCTAGTGGCAAAGGCCAGCAACTGCAGGAAGGGGGTTACTCGAAACAGAGTCGGCATGAATCCTGAATTTGCGGATGTGCAACAACACAGTTCTTGAATAACCATTCTTCAACTTGCAACTTCACATCACCACATGTCGAAGCCGCAACTCGCTCGAAGGACTAGGGTGTAGATGAGGCAGCTGAGACTATGAAAGCACCCCTCATATTGCTTCAGGCCCCAACACACTACCGCTGAAACCCATCCTCGAGACTCCATTGTGAAGGTACCGGGGTCTCAAATTCTCAAACCGATCCTAACCAAGCAGCCAATTGCTGCGTCGCAGCAACCGCCGATGAGCTGCAACTCGCCAAATCTCTCGTCTGACTCCCTGGGCTAGGCACCCATGCTGGAGGTTGCAAGACTGACATGAGGCCGCGGGATAGGGGGCTTGCAGCAGGACATTGATGGAGCCTTCAATCCCTCAGTGCGGGGCGGGCAGTTTCGGGCACTGCGTGACCGACAGCTCACAGCTTCAAGCATGGCCGCATATTCTATGTCGCCGCATACTTCTCAACACCCGAAGACTCGGGTCAGGCTATCATCGTGCCAAGACAAAAGTTGATGACCAGCGTACGCTCTTCATGGCTGCAATCAAAAGATGCGCACCACTCGCTTCCCGTCGGCGCAACACAAGAGCCCTACAACAGACAGTACTCTGACTCAGCCTGCCAAAGTTCAAGAATGACTACCACAGAAGGTGCGACTGATATCCTCCTGTCGTGCAGGTCAAGACTCTGCTGTTGCTCGACTTCCTCCTCCAAGAACAGCATTACTAGGTGTTACTCGCGCGCGCAGCGTTGATGCGGAACCACTCGGGCAACCAACCATGTGCACTACGGATGTGTTGATCGGAAATGGGACACTGAACAGCACTCACTCACAGTGCTCCTTCGGTACTACTGGAAACGAAGGCGTCGATCATGCAACAAAGAGTTATGCTGCCGAGAAAAAGAAATGGCGTCGCCTACGTAGTGCGAGAATTGGGTGCTGCGCCAGATTCTCATCGACAGAGAAGGATGGCCAGAGGAGTTTCAGCTGCTTTTCTTAAGTTTCACTGGACCCGTCCTGGAAGGTCCTCTCGAGGAGTTCCTGTCGGGAAATGACCAAGCACACTAGACAAAGTACAGAAGCACCCACGCGACACTAGTGAAGTATGATCTAGCTAGCAGCCAGCATGGTGTGCCTGGTCCTCATTCGCTTTGGGTAATGGAAGCGGGTGCTTGGCTGAAGATCAAGCGGCAAGCCTTGTCTGCATGACACCCCGAGTGCCCGAGCGCCTTGCCATGCACGATCTTTGCCACACGCACGTATGCGGATGCCTGGCACAGCCTCAGCCACGAGTCAAGACCAGACTTGACGGGCCCAGGCGAAGCGACAGAAGAGCGGAGCCGAGCCCGGCTCGGGAGATCGATTCTACTCGGGTGCAATCGTCACGGTCATTTCTGAAGCAGTTGCTGCTTTCCTTGCTACAATCATGCTGCTGTCACAGATCTTGTTGTCTGTTGCTTCTGCTGGTTTTGCTACTGCTCGTCGTGTTGGAGTTGTTGTCGTCGTTGTTCTTGTGGTTGTGACAGCATAGAATACTGCGAGAGTGGTGGTCTAAACTTGTCGGTTGACGTGTAACGTAAATGAGTATGCTTCTGCGCATGCTTCTGCTGCGCTTCCGCTGAGATCTGTGGCAATCGTTTTCGGTACTGCGACGGGCAGGGCTTCCTGGTCGACGAGCTTCCGCGAATGGGCCGTATCCTCTTTCGCCAGCCACGCAACTCACTGCGATGGCTTGTTTTGGAGGACGTACAGTTACAGTTGCCAAGCACTAATACACGCGTTGCAAATATAGTTTTGCCAAGCCAGAGGGCTGCCTATGCTTGCTAACTGCTAACCATTCCGTCGCTTCCACACGCATTGCTGTTTATTCGTGCTTCCACAACTAGCTTCTGCAAGCCCTTCCCCACAAAGTTCCTCAAGCCTACGTGCCCACAGTATCGAGAGCGAATTCCCGTCACAACGCCCCTTAACCCTTCGAGAAGCCCGGCGAGCTACGGACAGAAACAATGACTCTCATGCTAATGTGGTCACTGATGACCCTGACCGTCTCCTCTGCCTTTTTCCGGCCCTAGCCCGACCCTGCTGCAAGCAAGACGAACCTTCTGCTAAGCTGTGCTAGCTTTCGTTGGTGCCTGTCCCTTGTGGCCCTTGTGCTGCATCGACGGCTACAACCTCCCTCTCAAGCACCCTACAATGAAGAAGGGATGACATGGTCTGCAATGTCTCCAAGTAGCATCGCAAGCGCGAGCGTTCGGAGCAGCTGCATGGTCCTAGCTCAACGAGAAAGACTTGGGCTCATGATAGTTCGCTTTGCCCGACTGGCCATGTGCACCAAAACAAACAAGCCCTTCCACCCCGGTCACACCACGAAGAGACAGGGCACTTTCACCAGGGCCGGCGGAATGGAGCCAGAGGCAGCGGTTCCGGAGCGAAGAGGGAGTTGGCTTTGGGCCAAGCAAGCCGGAGGCAAATCAGAACACTCAAAGACCATGACACGGCTTCGAATGACTTGCTTGGCTCATCGAGATGCACGTCTGCTACAATACTAGCACTGTAACTAGGCACGCATCAAGTCAATACTTGACTCACAGACACAACGCCTTTATTCCTGGCACAGCTTTGTGGCTGTTCGATCGTTCTCTCTGCCGGCCCAGTCACTTTCGATGGGCACATTGGTTAATTGCTGCAATCACACACATCGACGGCCTTTGACGCCGAGCGCGACGAGGTGCATCACACCAGAATGTCACCAGATAGCCGTCTGCTGGCGATGGCACTGACGGTCTTCGCATCTGCATCTTTCTCTTGCGCCTGCATTGTCGACAACTCCGATCTGCTACCGGCAATTACCGGGAACATACCGTTATTTCGCTCCCTAGTAGGCCGCTCAAGATATTCATGGGGAGAGAGCACTGTGAACTGCAAGGCGAGACCAGTGGAAGAGTCTCCAAAGCTGAGCAAGCGACTGCCGCGACCTTCCCCGCGCTCGCTTTCGCAGCGCCTGCGACCTGCAATCAACCCATTTGAGCAGGCCCTCTCTGAGGTGCAGTATGCCGCACGCTCAGCCAAAGCTGCACATAAACTGACCCAAACAGAAATGCCAGCCGAGACTAGAATGACGAGAATGCCGATTGCAGTCGCCGAGCTGCAGGCATATTGCATGCAGGCAGCAAAAAACAAGCTCTTGAGTTGAACTTGGGCACCGGGCTCGGCATGGTTCAACCGAGGCCCTTCTAGGATCCCTTGTGCCTGCACGGCCTTGTCGACCTGCTGCTGGAAAGTATCCGACGGGGTCGATGCTTCCTCTGCCTTCGATGTATCTCACCATGCTAGTAGCTGCTAGGCGGAATCCTTGGAGACAGTGTCTTTACGGAGGTCAGTCTCACGCCCGCCTTGTCTGAACCAGCCATCGCCGACTTGGAGACCTGCAAGGAGAGACTCTGTCAGTCGCTTAACATGAGCCCCCGAGTATTGCCGGAAGCCCTGTCTACGGCTTCCCTTCCCGTTTCAGCACACGGCCCCCACTCTCTTCCCTTTACTACCACGGCTATGCGAAGACGAAGATTACTCTGGAAAGACGACGAAGATGAGGAGGTGACGTACAGTGTACTGCTTGCTGGCCAACTGCTACTTGCAAGTGCTGTCTAAGAGGAAGTTCTCTAACGTTGGACTCGACTTCGTCGGGCCGTGTTGATAGTTGCACCTGGGGTCCAGCCCCTCCTTAGCTTCGCGCGACCTCTCTGTCTCTGCGTCTCTCTGTGCCCGTCTGCACTCGTACTTGCATCGTCTCGCCCACAAGCACCCGGAAGTTTCAGTGAGTGTGACAGCTGCATGCTGGTCGAAGGCATCACACGAACGCTGGCAGCAGCACCTCTCCAAGACCGCCCACGACTGACGACGACTCGGCGCACCCGGAAGCTTTCTAAAGACTTTTCAAGACGACGGGTCTAAGCAGGACTCGAAGCGAGCAAAGCTGGGTCCCTGGCCGGGGCGGGGACTGCTGGCAAGGCCGGCGGTGCCGGTGCGACCGCTGGGGCCGGTGCTACCGGTGGGACTGCTGGGACAGACTTGGTTGCGGCCTCAGCAAACAGTCTTGGTTTGCAAAAAACGCTCACACGGACATGCCCCAAACTGAGCCGCAACTGTCCCCTTGGCTTCCGCTTCGGCTTCCTTGGCATCATCAGCCTGCGGTGCGACGGGCAGGTGCTGGCACACGGTCGGAAGCCCACCGCAATATTTCGAACATCCGGCTGCTCAACTTTCCCAGACTCAACTCCCGTATTCTCACGGGCCTGCTCCTTCACGACCTGGCAATGTTCCGGTGTGGGAGGGTTTGTGAATGCAGTGACCGCATGCAAAAGGCCCCCCGGAATTCGTCTCTTCAGCTCAACACCGCACCGGGAAGCCTTTGAATGCCTTTCCCCGTCCTTTATTCAAGGGTCCAAAGCCGAAAGCTGCCTCGGCCATGAGAGCTGGTGCTGTTGCCAACGTCACTTGTCGCTCCTCTTGGGTCGGTGTCTCAATCAGTAGATTTGAGAGAGCTGTGTCCCGTCCCCCGATCCGACTACCCGTCTGCCCGTCCTGCGAGGGGTCCACCTTCATTGCCTTCTCAGACGCCTTGGCATCAACTTCAGTAGTCTTTTGGAATCCAGGAAGAAATGGTGATGAGCGTCGCTAAGCATGAGGAGAGGTCGATTTGTCGACCGAGGATGATGGATCGGACGGCAGCACCAGACAGGATCATCTCAGCCTCCTGAGGGTCCTGCTGCTGCCTCCTCAGCTGCTTTCTCATCTGCCTCTTTCTTCTTCTGCTCTTCTGCCTGACGGCTCAATCAACGACCTACAACTGAGTAAGCTGGGCTGGACGCGTGAACGCGGCTGCTTTGACAACATGCGCAATCACCGATACAATCGCCGGCCAACTTCAGACCCGGGTGTTTCATCGCTCTAGATTTAGCATGACTCCTTTGGTTCGGGGAATCATGTCCAACAGTAGATTCCGCCGATTTTAGCTTGCGGGATTTTTGCGGGAAAGAGCGCCTGTTTCTATCCAGCTTGGGCACCTTTCTGCAGCTTCTCTCCGCATCTGCTTGGCCCTCCCCCTTCCAAGCTCCACCTCCCGGCTTCCACCCAAGGCACCCCTCCTGGTGGCGTTTCTCACGTGGTTGTTGCTGGGATTATGCTCCCGCCCACAGTCCTGTGCTGATTTTACCTTCAAATCGCTCGAAATCGCGAAAATCCTCGCAGGCCGACGCTTCTCGGCTCCACGGTCTGAATGCTTTGGGTATATCCGATGTTCGCAATCGTGTTCCCGTCACATCGCCGCCTGCCACAGTCCAGCTCATGGCGGCGTGCGCTCGCCTCATGGTAGCCTGCATATTTTGAGTGCGTCTCGTGTTTTCGCCTCCCAAGATCGTGTTCCCGCGGGCTCACAAGTGCCGTGCGTGGTTTGGGGTGCCAAATCGTGCTCCCATCACAGTTTGGCTTGCCTTTGGACTGAAACTCTTTGAGTCTACACTTTCACAATCTCGTGCGCTCCTCCAACCACCTTACGTCCACCACCAAGCGCCGCCTGCTGAATCCTCTTCTTGTTAAAGTGCTAGCAGTCCGTCGACTGCAAGTGTCAGTACAAATCACGCGGTCCTGCAAGCTAGGGTCAAGTCAGGCCATGCTCGCAGACATGCGGTGCGTCCTGTGTTCTGCAGCTTGGCGGTGATAGCTTCAAAGAGTAGAAGCGAAGTCCACATGAGACCATGTCATGTGCATCATGCTGGTTTCAATCGCATGGCTTCAAATGATGCTGCTCTGCCGGGCGCGAATGATCTTCATAAAGCTGGCACCTCGGGGCTTCGAGGGGTCACAAGAGCATGTTCGGCCGACACGCCCCGTGCGCGTACTTTGGGGGCCCCGGGCGTAGCTGAAAGCTTTCAATGGCCATGCACGTGTTGTTGTGTACAGCCGCTTTCATATTGCTCACGGCATGCACGTTGATCTCAGGCTTGCATATTGAAGCGTCTCATCGGTGTTGGGATGAAAGCGTCAAGCTACGATGTTTTGCTTCAAAGCTTGCAAGTCATCTCCGTTCGAGTGTTTGTTCATCGTCGCAGACGACTGCACAATTTAAAGAGAATCTCTAGAGCATGAGCATGCCCAAAGCCGTGCCCGGCCTTGCGTGCTGTTGCCTCTGCTTTCTTCTTCGCAGCTGCCAGCTTCTGCTTCTCCTTCTCCTGCGGAAGCCCCGGCGACCGGCCAAAGCGAAGGGATCAGTGATGTGAAAGCGTGTTATAGAACAGAAGTGTTTGTACTATGTTCGAAAACGCTACCTTCCGTTTCCCATGTTCTGCGGAGCGGGCTCTGGTGCCTGCTTGAACTTGGTGAACTCGCCTAAGTCTACCTGACTCTTCTTGTTGGACCAGTAGAGGTTCTTGTGGACGAAGAGATAACCCACCGAGCCATCATCCTTGCAGTTGGACAAGGACTCCTCCACCCCGAGCTTAGTCATACCGGGAACTTCCATGACCGTGTCGTGAGTCAGGACATGTCCGGCAATCACCAGACCCGGCTTCGTCACGAAAAGGTCGTCAATCTTGCCTGTGTTAATCTGGTTCATTGCCTTGTAGCATTCGGCCAATTGCCCCCCACCCAGCCAGTATAAGGAGCCAAGGTTGCCCTGCAAGATTTGCAAGACCACCCCGTAGGTCGCCACCAAACCTTTGGTCATGCCCACAACGTCATCCTTGCATATTGTTGCCGGCACGCAGTTAGCTGCGTAGTCGTGCTCGGCATGTGCCTTGTTCTTAAAGATGAAGAAGTAGTTGCAGTCGGCGCTGACTCTTGCATCCAAGCTTTGCGGATCCACATGACCTTCTGCACCCGCATCTTCTGACAAAACGTAGACAAGCAACACGAAACAGATGCTCTGCAAGACTCACAGCCAAGACTGACACTGGATGACAAGCATGCAACCAAATGGCTGCAGCTGGTCTTGTCGAAGATGCCCTTTGCAACGTCAATTGTTGATCCGTAGATGTTGTTCGAATTGACGGACTCTGCGATGTGAAGAGCTTGGCCTGCACAGTCCCGGCTTAGTTTGCGCTGGGCTGTGGACTTGGGGTTCGGGTCGAGATCAACTCGCTTCCTGTTCACCTTCTGCCTAAATGCAGACTGTAGTCCACCCGATAGCATCATGACATGGCCTCGTGAGGATGAAAAATACACCTTAAATGTTTGACAGCGTCTTGATGCCTGATCCTGAATGAAACAGCCTTGCGCCACACTTCTTGCACAGCTAGCAGTGTGGACTTCGATCTTCGCTGCTGCCTTTGTCGGCACCGCAGCAGCTGCCCAGCAGATCCAGGGACCCGAAGTTGCTGTTCAAGTGCCTCAAGCTCAGTCGAGACCGAGAGACATGAATGATGCTCCGTTTCCAGCGGGTACCTGCTTCTACTGCACATTGCAGCATTACATTGCCTTCAGCCTTGCGTCAGTGGTGCATCTTCACTTCCAACCTTGCTCCTCAATCGAAAGAGCTTTCACTTGTTCGAAAACCCTTCTTGCCGGGGCTCTTGAGCTCATCCGCGTAGAAGCCGGGGGGCGCGGAGTTGTCGAGGAGCTCCTCATTCTGGCGTGGTTTGTGCAGAGGAGGGCTTGCCTGCAAGGGGAGCCGCATCTCGCGAAGACAGCTCCCCAGTGTCCTGCCCCGAGACTACGGACGCCACTCTCGGCGCAGCAGAAGCACCCGTAAGCAGCGTCAGGCAAAAGGCAAAAGTAAACATGGCCGATCCCGTTCCCAGTCAGAAAAGCCAGAGTAGCTGCGCCTGCGGAACAGATAATGCCATGACAGCGACTGTAACCATTCCTGGGACCTGGGGTTCCAAGTCCCGGATGCGCAGATTCTGCCTAATTTCCGCCCGCTCTCTGCGAGCAAGGCCGCCGACTCAGGTTGAGCTTGCAGTCTACACTTGGAGCTCGGATTCTGGTTCGATGCTTTGCATCGCTGACGAAGCCAAAAACAGGTCTCAAAGTGCGAGTCTCCTCCGAAAGCAGCCTTCTGCGCTGGTCTTCCATCTTGGGCCTACTCACTTTCCGCGACTGATCCTGCCTTAACCCCCTTAGCCAGCTGATGCAGGATTTGGGTTGCTGAACTGCTAGGCATCTTGCCACACAGAAGTCTGCCTAGCGACCATAAAGCGTGCAAGTTGGAGAGATTCCGGCGATGCTACCACACCAGCACTTGAAAAGACTTGGCGGTGTGAGGGTCGGACCAGTGCTTGCAATGTGCGAGAGCATTGCGAGCACATGCTGATGCAACCCTAGTTGCCTATTAAGTGAACAGCACATGCTTGGATCTTCTAGGGCAGCAAGGGTGAAAACACACTGCGCAGGAAGGAGTCCAGAACATCCCCACGGTGTTCCATTGACGAGTCATCCGAGCGCACATCCTGCAGAAATGATGCGAGCAAGGAATCAAGGCTCCATGTGCCGTGCGCACTGCTGGTTTCAGCTTGTTAGCCTCGCAAATTCGAGTCTTGGCTGCTGTACTGTCTTGTGCTGACCTAAACTTGAACTGGGCGCAAAGTGTGAGTTAGCTAGGACTGGTATCATGTCAGATTCAACTGGCAAGTAAAGCCAAGAAAGGAAAATAGGTGTATGAACATTTTTATATATAGACAATCACACGTTGTCTGTTAGATCCTTCCTTGGAACGATCGTAGAAGTGCAAATGCACTGCAAGATTCAGCATCAAATACTGCTTCGTGGACGACTCCAAGATTGCAAAATCACACGTGCACACATACAAGAAGAGTAGAAGATGCCAACAGTAGCACATTCGCAGTTGTGGGGGGGGCATGGCTGGTTCTTAGAGATTGGTGTCGTTCGGCACGTTCCAATTTGAGTTGCTGGCTGCACAGCTCGACTGCAGTAGAGTTCGAAGAACTTAACTGCTGAGGGTCGGCTGGCTGCGGAACTTGTAACTGTAACAAGGTGTCAGTGTGTTTCGACTGTGCCGGGAGATTGCAGCGTTGTCCTTCGGATTTGGGTATTGGAATTATGAGTGCAGTGAGCGCTTTGTCCTGAACATCACCAGGTTCTGAACCAGGTGTCAGGACCTTCATCGAGCAAGAGATGACAGGGACATCTGACAGGATGTCTGAGTACGCTCCCCCAGGCCACAGTCTACTGAACAGGGGGAACTGCAGAGCATCACGACAACTGCAAGGCATCAGACACATGTCGCGTGGCAGGGCGACAGAGAACAGGCTCAACATCCAGACGTCGTAAAACATGTCTTGGCAAGCCTCTGCAGCTTCTCGCTGCCCAGCAAGCGGAACCACGGAGTCTGTCCTGTTCGCGAAGTCGTCTCATTGACTCAGTGCTTGCTGCATAACGAGGCACATTACCATGGAAGTCTCGCCCCGGGTCTCTGCAACCAGGAGGCTGCAAGACAGGCAGAGGAGCCGGCTCGATGCACTGGCCTGCGTAGCTCGACTTAAGTTATAGTCTGCAAGAACTATCCATCTGCCTCAACGCACGAGGACACCAATCAGTACATGTCAACAGAAACCACCCAGTATTGTATGCTTCAGTGCCCCATAATCCAAGCCTGCATCGGAGCCGGGAGGCACTAAGCAAGCCCGAGCCTGGCATTCCAACGCGCAGCCCTGCTGCGAAGTGGCACTGGCTGCTACACAACTGGACGGCCATGTCAGTAGCGCCTTGAGCGTCACGTGGCCTCCACGGCCCCGCGCTCCGAAGGACCACGCACCTGACACACCGCGCACGGGCACATGAACTGCAAGTCTCTGTGAGTGCAGCCGCATTATCAACGGACCTCCGACGTGCTATGGGGAAAGGGCGAAAAGAGGCCACGGCCGTGGTTGTGGACTGCAAATGCAACACGGGAACACCCCATAACACGAGTAGGCTACCGAAACGGAATGCTCCCCAGACTCAGGCCCAAGAGAATCAAATCTCGGTCCGGCACCGTGCCCACATCGGCCACGCCGGGGCGGTCTCAGAGGGGCAGCCTGGAAGACTTCGATGGTTTGCAGTTTTACAGATCAAGGCCTAGGAGTTTGAAGCCAAGATCTCAACCGAGGTTTGCAGTGGGTATTTGCCGATTCGGGAGGAATGCCTGTAGGATTTGTATGGATTTGTGGTTCCTGAGATAATAGAAGCAGATTTTTAGTCATAGTCAGTTTGAATATGCATCGACCAGCGCGAGAACTACCAGCTCCAGAAATGAGCACGTATTGAACTCACACACGAAAAGAACAACTCGCCTGGCACGGGGACTGCGAAGCTAAGCCGTTGCTTCAGAGTCGCAAACAATGTGGTTTCGCGAGTGGAGCTGGAATTCGAAGTCCTCTGAGAACGGATCTCCTTGCAGCGTCTTGTAGTTCCACCAAGGGCAAAGTGGCAAAAGCTTCTCTCTCCAGCAAAGTCCGGTCCTTGCTTGCGACGCGGCAGACCAGGGATTCTGCCTCCCACTTAGCGAAGAGCAGATCTTGGAGCCTCAAAGAACTTGAAAAAGGAAAGACCACTTAAGTGAGGAGTCCCAGGACCAAACTTAAGGGGCCTGGCAGCAGCAGCATCCCCATGATCCTGGCACTCGCAGGCCAGAGATGCTCAGACACAAACCTCATGGAGAGGAGCTCCTCGAAATCTTCGACGGCCTCATCTTCGCCGGCTTCCTTGCTGAAACCGCTTGCCTTCGAAGATTCTCGAGTCGGCTGGAGCCTGAACAAAGCTATTGATATGACCCTTTTTCGTGGGTTTTGGAGCTTCATGGAGCTTCCCTTTGGCATTTGGGGTGTGCGGATCATCTAATCTATCATTTATTGGTGTCTTGAACCGGTCAACATTGACTGATCGACCGCTGGGGGATTTCCCGCCTGCGATTTATTTGTGACATCTCTGCATTTCTACGGTGATTGCGTAGGACTGGGCTGCGCTCCACTCTGTGAGTTTCTGCCCATCATGTCCATTGTCTGTCGCTGCTGATCTGTAGCCAGCGTGCGCCTTGTAATCACCCTTCGTGCCTGAAGTATTGAAAGGACAATTTCAAACTGCAGGGGGAGTCGTGTGGTGTCCTTTGACATCGTACCTCTACGCAACGCAGCAGGCTATCGGAGTGGGAGGCCCTAGCAGGCCCGAATGGCCAGGAAGCCTTTGGGAGGGCTTGGGCGGCCGGCAAATCCTTGCACCTGCTGCAAGGGCCTGCTTGGCACGGATCATCGACAGATTGCTTTGCTGTTTTACATGGGGTACACGAAACAAAACACGAGTGTTCAATTCATGTCAGTCGACGATCCACTGGGTGACACCACTGACTGGCATTACGGTCGTGGGGTCCTCGTACACGTAACAAAACACGAGCGCTCGATTCATTTCAGTCGACAATTCATGAGGCCACACCACTCACTGGCGTTACGGTCGTGGGGTCCCCGGTCTCATAACAAAACACACGTGTTCGATTCAGGCCATTCGACGACCCATGGGGTTACGCCACCGACTGGCGTTATGGTCGTGGCGTCCCCGTACACGGAACATAACACTAATGTTCGATTCAGGTCATTCGACGACCCATGACCCATCCATGGTGTCGCACCACTGACTGGCGTTACGGACGTCGGGTCCCCGTACACGTACCAAAATTCAGGTCAGTCGACGATCCATTGGGGGCACACCACTTCCTGGCGTTAAGATTTTGGGGGCCCCGGGTTGGGCACTCCAGAGAGTGTGGAGTCTCTCCACGGAGTCTCACTGTAATTTCTGGGGTTGGGTACTCAGGGAGTTTGACGGTAGCCTCTGGGGCAGGGAGTTTCACGGTAGTCTCTGATTTGGGCACTCCACAGAGTCTCATGGTAGTCTCTAGGGTTGGGCACTCCAGGCAGTCTCATGATAGTCTTTGGGGGTGGGCTACGGGCAGTCTCTGGAGGTAATCTCAGCGAGTCAGGAGTGGACGAGGAGCGGGCGGGAGCAATAGCTGACTTTAAAATCGAACAAACCCCACACCGAGGGTGGGAAAGAATCACTTCCTT
This sequence comes from Symbiodinium necroappetens, assembly GCA_905231915.1. NCBI lineage: Eukaryota > Dinophyceae > Suessiales > Symbiodiniaceae > Symbiodinium > Symbiodinium necroappetens. Next base: position 22,742 of record CAJNJA010014552.1, on the reverse strand, counting down.
GGTTTTTCTAGTAAGCTTACCAAGGATAAATAGGGAAACACTGGATTCCAGTTGTGCTTCCGGGAGAACTCCAAGAACTTATATATATATATACACATACATACATACATGCATGCATATTTATAGATGTATATTTATAAGGTTTGAAACTGTCAAATACCCGTCTGTAGACGAGAGGCTCCAAAACAAGCTATTAAAAATCCTCAAGCGTTTGCCGACACCTTCTGTTGAACACTGCAGGTGCACACGGCTTTGTCGAGTCCGTTAGCAGGAGGAGGTCTTATTACTTGACATCCTAGACAACCAGCTTGAGTGAGGGGTGGAAGTCATTGTTCTCAGACTACTTACAGATGATTTACAAGTTTTTGAGACGTTATCCGGAGATGCCAGACGTTACAAGCTGAATGTGATAGATAATTGGCACGTGTCGGCCAGCATTTTTGTGACATTTTTGACAAAATGACTTCCTGGATCCGCTCCCAGACAATAATACAGATATGGGTTATAAAGCTGGCATAGCACAGCTCTGAACTGGCTCCTCTCTACACTCCCCTGTGCCAAGGAGCTGTCGCTGCCGGTTGGCCGACTTGACCCAGCGTGTAACGGGGGCCGCAGCTGCAGACTTGCGGCTGCACGCGGCTTCGAGGCACCCAGTGGCAGCGCAGTCATTTTCCACCGGAACCTGTTGCAAGTGACTATGTTTCAGCCCAAGGGCTAGGAGACTGTTTCATGCTCCTTGGTTCCGCACTAATATGTGGCCTGGAGACACTTGGACGCCCCTTCGAAAATCTGCCGCACAAAGAACCAGACAAGAAAGAAGCAGCAAAGAAGGCTGAGGAGCATCCCCCGGGTCCATCTGTGGATGAGTTGAGCTCGTCGCTTCTGGCCATGCTCCCGGTCGGCTCGGCGACATGGAATCGGCTGCAGGTGCGAATTCCGGTAGCGATTGTAGTGGCTTGGGCTTGCAAGGCATGGCTTTTGGCCGTGAAGTAAATTCTCGTGCAGGCATCACTTCCAACTTCGCTGGCTGCGATGCCATTCCCGATGCCGTGCCGGCATTTTCAGATTCTCTCGCTGGCGCTTGCATCACCTGTGCTTGCACGTTCAACGTGTTCACAAGCAGGCATAACATGGGAGTCATGGGAGACTGTGACACTGGGCCAAACAAACTTCTTATTCCGCAGGTCGCGTCGGGCAGCTCATCCACCGCGACAATGACACCGGCAGAACTTATTGGAGGAGCGTCTTCCACAGCTCCTGCGCATCGGCTCTGGAGCAGAGCTCTGCAGTGCGTTGCAGGTTTTTGGCCTGGGCCTAACACAAAATGGTCCGACACTACAGCAAAGGGACTGGACTGCCTACATTACAAGCCTTCATGTCTTTTCAACTACACCAAGCCATACCTTGACGCAACGGACGGCAAACACACAGCACTCCAGGCAGTTCTGCCCTTGCAGGCGCTAAGGAGAACCGGCGCAGCACCTTCGGAACAGGCTGACAGCACAGGATGGAAGCTTTAGCTTGTAGCTATGATCAGAATGCGTCATTACAACCCTTCACTCAACACACACACACACACCATTCTCAGCTGCAGACGGTTGCTGGATGAGCAGAGGACACATACAGCAGCGTGCCAGGAAGTATCACCACCGGCTCATCAACGCCTCACCGGTGCTAGTTTGTAAGCCAAGAGACGTCGTCCCATCTACCAACACACACGCGAAGACAGCATAAGACAGGGGCTGTCTTGAAGCACCGGAGTCGTACTCTGTGAGGAGCCGCAGCCCATGGCCGAAAGAGGCTAAAGGGCTTCTAGGAGGGCTTCTGTCAGAGTCAGGCTGTTCAAGCCAACCGCTGTCAGGCTCTGAGACCAGCTTCTGGTCTGTGGCCTGGGTGTGTCCTTCGGGCCAAGGTCTGAGCAAGAAAGCAACTTACTTACCATGCAAATGAAGTATGTCGGGCAGTGTGGGGTCTATTGGGGTGTTCTGGAAGAAAAGCCCCAAGACAAGAACAAGGCCTTTCTTCCAGAGACTGCCAGCAATCATGACCCACTGCTCGTAGACTTGGCACGTCCTGCCTATACAGAAACCCAGAGAGAATCTCTGTGATCACTGCCAGCACAGCCGGGTGCCACATGCTGGACGATGGAAAGTCCGGCTGCTTCTTGCAAAACGCTTGCAGAGCTCGAGTGCAGTAACTACAGCATTCCGAAGGACGTGGCACCGGCCGGACTGGCAGTGAGGAGAACTGCGCCAGGTCAGAGCAGCGTCGTCTTCGTCTTCGCCTAGCGATAGCGGCCTTGGTGCTTTCCGGGCTACTGTCTGTCCTACTGAGGCCCAGCCATCGATTTGATACTCTGTGCTTTATAGAACATGACAACGAGAGGCTGTGCTGCAACTTGGCGAAGCGACACAGAACATGCTACCAGTACAGGACACAGCATCTGAGGCCCGAGCGCAGGCGCATAAGGGAGTGGCGGCGGTAGGCAGCGCGGTAGGAGGGGCGCAGCTTGGTGGCACGCTTGCCCTTCTTGAGCAGGCCACGGGCCTCTTGCAAGAAGACAAGAGGCATGGTACGTTTACTAAGTTTACAATCACTGTCTCACGCTGGAGCTGGGGTGGGCTAGGAATGTGCATACGCGTACGGTGTCCTTCTTGCCCGCGGCCGTGAGACCTCGCAGCTCGCGGTGCTTCATCACCTCAGCTCAATGCTCAGTGCACTCAGGATTAGCTTTCGGCTTGGGAGAGGAGACAAAGTCTCCAGGCCATCTCTCGGTCCGAGCCGTCGGCTGGCTTGCAGATCCAGTTGATGCGCGGGTCATCACGAACGGTCTTGTGGAAGGGGTCCACCATGACCACCTCTCAAAGCAGAAGCCCTGAGCCTCAGCTTCCGGCGAAAAGCCCATCGCCTCAAACCACTTGTGCACCGCATCCTGGGCTACCTGACGGTGCTCTTCAGAGGCGGCGCCAAGTTGGGATCTTCGAAGTGTCCGTGTACTGTTGAGCACATGATCGTGAAGCTGGAGAAACCGGCTCAAGACACACGTTGCTTCAAGTTCTTAGTGCCTGTCACTCGAGGTGCCTCCGAAGCATCACAACATGCAGATCCGAGCCGTCCGGCTGCTGGCAGGATGCCCAGTAGGAGTTCAGCACACGCAAGCTGCCGCACTTGCGGCCCACACGCTCCTCTGCAATGTTGCGCAGATTCCGGACTGCCTGATTCGAGGACTCTCCGGCACTCTCCAGATCTAACGGGGACAGCATTGCAAATCGAAAGGTCTTGCAGAGCATTCTTCCCCACACTTGTGCGAGAATTCGGGACAGCAGCTGCGAAAGCAGGGGGGTGAGCAGAGATCTTAATCTTAGACACGCCGGACAAAAACTGGTGATGCTGCGGGAGCCTTCCACTTGTTGATGCCCTGGTTCACCGGCTTGCCGTACACGATACCCTGGCAAGAAGTCTTCATAACAGCACCTTGCGAACATGACAAGCCTTTGGCACTTGAGCCGCTGTCGCTTACACGCAAGACCCGCCATTCTCTTGCGCATCATGCCTTGGCAACCCGCTTCTTGCGGTCGCCGCGCTTCACTCGCACACGGTAGATGCAGTAGCCTTGCTTGGCCTTGGAGTCCGAAAGGTTCTGCCATTTAAAGCTAGAAGTACAAGGATTAGCAGCAGCATACAGAAGCTCGCCTGCCCGAAACAGCGGTGACAGAAGCTTACTCGCCGCTTGCACTGGAGCCCCCACCTTGTAGCCCATCTTTCGCGCCTCGCATTGCAAGCTTCAAAGGATTGCTGAAGGCGCCGCTCTGACACAGTCGGGCTCTCCGCCAGGACAGAAACCGGCCAACAATATATCCAACTCTGCCGCCCGAAGTTTTGCAGCCCCACAAAGTGACCCCACACATGATATGCTAGGGACGATAAGCGAATGGTGGCAAACCGAAGATTCATGCCGGCTTGCCGCAACGCATTCAGCCGAGGCCAGCGGGAGCCTTGTCCGGGCGTGTTGGGCGAGTGCAGCGGTGCACCGCCGGCAGTTGACGGAACCTGGTTGAGCCGGATGCGCATTGCTAGGATGCTTCCAGAGAGAAACGGAGGCGGAAGACCTGACCACCCTGAGCCTCGCACTCCCAATTGCGCAGGCGCGCAAAGAAGCGCATCACATCCGACTGCTTCTTGCCTGAGCGGGGCAGGACTTGGCCAAGACTGAAAAAGGAGCAGCAGCGACAAAGGCTTTCGTTGCGTCGCCCGGGAGGCAGACGCCACATCTCTTCGAGGTACTTGTAGGCGCCCATGGTTGCTCAATTCGATACCTGGCGGTTTGGGTTACAGGTGGCTCTTGCGACGAAGCTTCCCAGGCAGCTCCGAGCCGAAGCGAATCCAAGCAACGACAAACACAGCGCTCTATGTTTGACTGGATACAGCTTTCATCTCTCCTCCAGGGGCGCACAGAGTCGGGATGCACGCGATGTATTTCTTTTGCTGGACAGTATGGACAGTCCCAGAACCAGAATGGCTCAGGCTTGCACAAAGCTCAAACAGGGTGCATGCTCTTGTCTCCCCATTCAATGGACATGCACTAGCAGCTTGTTGAAAGTCACGCCCCTGTCGATCCCAGCAAAAGCGGTTCTTTCTAACAAAGAAAACTCGGACCCCCAGCGTCAAATTGTCTCCGGAATTTGCCCTTTACGCTGCACTGAGCCAGCAACCAGGTCTCCCACAGCCGAAAGCTCCACAGGCTGGTCCTTGAAAACAGGCAGGTGCTGCCGCCGCATGCTCGCTGCTGCACCCCAAGCGGCTCGGTCCTGCACCAGCAGCTCCATGGCCTTCCGGGCACTCTGGGTGTCCAGCACGGCAAGAAGGGACCTGCGAGAGCAACGCTCAGAGCTGAGCTGCTGCGGTCTTTTCGCAGGCTCCCCACTTTGTGGACGTGTCGAGCATGCGCTTCTTGCACCGCTTGGAAGCAAAATATGCACGGGTCATGTCGCTTGCGGACCTGGCACGGTGACACGGCACTGTACACTGCAAGCTTGAATTTGAATATCGTAGTACTCCTATTGGGAGGGTCTGTTGGCCTTACTTAGGTTGAGCAGCTGTAGCTGGCATGGGAAAAAGGATCACTCGCCTACTCGCTGCGACTGTGGTCAGAACAACTGACTGTGGTCAATATGGTCAATTTCCTCCCAGCAAAATGCAGCTACACTTCGGCAGGCTGGAAGATAAAGACGGACTAAGACAAAGCCTTTCGCAAAGCATCCCCGAGTCTGGAAATATCTTCCTCAGAATGCTCAGAGGAGCAGCAGAAACGCAGGGTGGGCCTTGCGCCATTCGGTGCCTTCAGCCGAGCATCGAAGGCTCCTTCTGAGCCGCACAAGCTCGGCGAGCAGACCTGCGCTCGCAACCCGTCCTGGGCGAGGGCCCGGCTAAGGCGCATAAGCTGCTGTTCTGCGTCGTCGTGCTTCCACCGAAGTTGCTGTACAAAGGATTCGGAACTGCTCAGCAGTTCCAATGGAGAGTCCTCAGCAATCGAGGCCAAAGTTAGATGCAGCTTTGCTGCAGCGGCCTTCAATCGCTCCCGCCGGCTTTTGCCTTCTGCAGAAGCCAGGTCGTGCACGGTGGCCATTGCCGCGGAGCATGCCGACCTAAGCAAACAACCACCAAAAGTCGTGGCTCAAGGTAAGGTACTCGGTGGCACTACAGCTTGGATGATCTTCGCATCGGCCTCACAAAATACAATGGCTCCAAGCCACGGAGGGCACGACGCTGAGAAGCAGTAGCCTGCTCCTGCGAGCCTGCACAAGGCACGTCTTCGCCCCTGATGACCGCGACTGCGACCCTTTGGCCTCTGGTGGTCAACTAGACCACGCCGGCCAGCACAAAAGCCGCCTGCGGAGCAACACATCATGAGAGGGCCTCCACGGGAAATGGGGCCTCGCCTACCCCTGCGGCAGCATGCTCTAGCGAGCCCATGATCGCATCCACCTGCAAGAGTCGAAACATCTCGATGGTCTATCCGTAGAACCCGTGGCCCTGCCTGCGTCGGAGGGATCGATTGGAGCTCCGTGAGACCCCGGCCGGTTTCGCCCAAACAGCCAAAGGACAGGGTCTCGTCGAGCACCAACAAAGCTCCATATCTCTCTTTCCTGGCGGAGTACCGACTTCTATGGCAGAAACAATCCCGAAAAGGCAAGCTGCTACACCGATCTACTCCGGACCCCTCCCCTAACGTGCTGGTGGGGATCAGCTTCACGAGCTCCGCCAGCGGTGCCAGCTGCCCGGTGCGTTGGTTCATGGCCTCCACCATGATGAAAGTCCGCCGGGACTCCTTGGAGTCCTTTCCTTCAGGGGATCAGACACAGCGACGCCACAGGTGCAATGCAATAGCGGAATAGCGAGGCCCCGCGGCCGCGCAGCCCCGCGCCTTTCTCCAGGCTCCTGGTGGATTTCGCCGCTAGCGCCCGCTCGATGGAGAACAGGTCGTTGTGTGGAACCCAAGTCACGTCGGCCTTGCAGAGACGGAGGCCAGCACGGAACCCCAGGTGCACCTCAGAATCCACAATGACTTTGTCCCCGGTTTGCACCAAAGCTGGGATGACACTGGAGACGGTGGTGACTCCAGCAGAGTAGACGATGGCGGACTCGCATCCAAGATGTTTGGCAATCACCGTTTCCAGCTCCAAGTGCGGGAGGGAGCCGCCATAGAAGCCACGAGGACCACAGGCTCCAAAGCCGTAGTGGTCCATCGTTGCCTCCGTTGCTTGGAAGGCTGCCTCCAGTGGCGAGGCCGCATAGCCAAGCGGGTCCATAAGCCGGAACTCCTGGCTACCTGGCACGACCTCCTCCGGTCGGGCACAGGCCTCCTGCAAGGAGGCCAGCAGGCTGTCCTCAGCTGGCGCTGCCGGCGACAGCGCCTCGGGCCGCCAGCTAGCCGCGGGCGTGGCATCGACCTTCTTGGTCAGCGGTGCCGTGCGGAGCCAGGAAGCGTATTGCTGATCCTGCACCGCTCGAGCTTCCAACTCCTGCTTAGAAGTGGCCAACTCAAAGAGCACGCCGAGCTCTCGGCCCACGGCAGTGATTTCCGTGATGGCCTCAGCCAGCTGCGGAATGCTGTGCGCCGCAGAGATGCAGAAGCGCACACGTTCGTAGAGAATGGGCACGGCAGGGTTGCCCACCACGACCACTGCGATGCCGCGGTCCAGGCAGCGTCGTGAGAAGGCGGCCATTTTCCAGGGGTGGTGCAGCATCACCGGGATGATCGGAGAATCGACGTCGCCCAGAACCTTGAAGCCACGACGAGCCAGCTCCTGCAAGGGAACTCTTAGACGTGGGACCTTCAATATAGGGCCCTGCCCTGCCTCGCGGAAATAGTTGGCGTTTTCCTTGATAGCCGCGAGCTTCCGTGCCCCGGTGTCACCACCTTCACAGACGTCCCGGACGACATGCGCCAACATGGCCAACTTGCCAACACCCCGTCGAGCCCCAATGCTTACGCCTAGGCCTGGGATCTTGCTTGGAAGTCTATGGAAGCCTTGCATAGCCTTGCACAAGCCATCAAACGTCCAAATCCAGGGCTTCATCTCCTACACCACCTCCCCCTGCGCCCACAGCCACAACTCCACCCAACCAATCTCAGGGAGTGCGTCAATCCGGCTCAAGCAGAAGCACAAGCCGCCTTCCTTGCCAGAGATGACGCGGAGAGCCTGCAAAGCCTGCGCTGCGCAGGGTGGCGCCATGCCACCGGCAAACCTTGGGCGAGCGATGATCTCCCTCAACTACCATCCCCAGTCGTTCATGTCTTTCTGCAGCGGGTGCATTGCATCTGCCCTGCTTTTGCCTTAATGTGTGGTGTGCCGGCTTGCATTGCTCGTGGGCTACTCAGGGGCTGACTGAGCTGCCCTCTAGAAGCGGGACGTCACGGACATGTAAATCGACCAGCAAGAACGAGTAGAGTGCACTGATCAACGTGAAGCAAAAAAGCTCATGCAAAGGTGCATCACCAGCATGAAGACTAGCGGAGGCAGAGAGATAGAAACCAGCAGTCGCACACTCGATGAAGATCTGCGAAGTAGCTTTAGAAACTCCTTTGCCGCTTTTTTCTTCTCCTTCCCCTGGATCTTCCATGCCACCACAAACCTAGACTCCGCCAACCCCTACGAAGTTCACTCCCTTACCGATCAAGCGAGCGACACGCTTCCTGGCGCTCCGCGGCGAAGAGCAGCGATGACTTCCTCCGAGTAGAGATTACATGCAGCAACTCTACACTACCAGCACGACGCTGTATCTCTGCACTCCTTCGAAGCTGCGACGTAGCCTCCGGCACTCCCGAAGGACTTCGTGAAGGTTCCCATCATGATGTCCACCTTCGTAAGTGCCGCAAGACAGCAGAGCCTCGCTTCTTGGCAAATTCGCCAACACTCGGCCTCGGAGGTGGGAACGCCCAGCAGCTCGGTGACGCCTCGTCCCGTTGCACCTACCGCGCCGATGGAGTGAGCTTCGTCCAGGTAGAGGTAGGCTCCGTACCTTCCAGGCAGGGACACGGAAATTCTTGAACCGGCAGTGCCCTGAAGTACCAGATGCTGTAAACTGAGTGGTACTGCTAGGCCTGTGCCAAGGGTCGAGGTTCCGGTTCGTTGCTAGCAAATTCTCTTCACAAACCCCACGTCAAGCTGGAGACTTTCTTCGGCATTGATTACTTGCAAGACCAGATGAACTGGAAGGACAGAAAGCTTTACAACAGCACATCACCATATCAATTTATTACGGTGTTAAAAATGGGTTTTGAAGACGGAGGTGATAAAATGATATGTATGGTAAGTATGGATCAGAACCACAACAAGGAGATGGATAAGAGCATTGATAACAACGTAAGCAGCGCCCTACTGGTAGCAATGGGATAACAAGGTTGCCATTCACGTTGAGGGCAACAGCGTGCTCAATAATCATTACTACTTCGATGTTCATGGCAGAATTGCTAATAGCACTGGCAACGGTTGTGCAACATCTCTTGTACCAGTGTGGTCACGATATACGTTACCTTTTTACTTCGTTGCTATCAGACACAATCGCTTAAGCTCATACCAAAAATGAACTGCGAACTACTGACTCTGAACAAACTCAAAGAACACCCATGTAAAAAGCGAGATAAGCGCAAGTTGATAGGCATATACAGATCACACTAAAATGAGGATCGCACAACTTGGGCTTTCTGTAATCCTCCTGACTCTAAACTCCTTATAGCAGTCGTCATAGGCTAAGTACAGATTCCTTACATTCATGTGCTTCCTTGGTGCCGTAGTCACAGCTGGTACGAAAGGAAGGCACGCCACCGAGATTTGCGATGGGGGATACAGGTGGTGGATTCATGATGCGCGTGTGCATGTTGTGTAATCTCAGTTGGAAGGGTTCACAATCCGGTCTTCGGTACTTTGAGGCATGGGAGCTAGCAGCATCAGGAGGAGCAGGCGGTGGAGAACGCCAGATGCAGCTCTTCGCGATCCCCATGCTCTGCCTGTTCTTGATGGTCACGATCTCGCGCAAGCGGCAGAAGTCTCCTGCTTCTCGCCCACGACAAATATCCACATGATCGCTATGCCAATAGTGACAGGCACGGAAGCCCAGACGAATCCGAAACACTTAGCGACCACTTAAATCAATCTGAGGCATAGTACCCTCGGAGGCATGAAAATCAGAAGTGTGCCTTCCATTGAGTAGATGCCCTCCACCACTACGAAGATCTTGCGCCACGGCTTTCCGCTGCCTCGATGATCGATGCCGAAATCTAACATAAACCACAAGGAAAGACTCTATAACCGTCCTTGTTCCAATCCTGCCTATCCGCATGCTAAAAAGGACCTTGTCGGCTCGAGAATAGCAACTCTGCAGCAGAACCCGCCTGGCTGGCCCTTCTCCACTGCCTTCTGCAACTCCCCTTCCAAGGCAGTCATCTCGTTGTGCGCGAAGGCACGCACGGTGGCACCAGAGAGGCGCACACCTTAGACCGTTGGGGAAGCGAAGAACTTGGAGGCGATGCTTCGGGGATGTTGAGGGGAGCATCGGGCCTTCCACAATCGAGCGATGATTCAGCTCGTCACTGAGGACCAAAATGCCACCGCCGTTCGCATTGGCCTGACACTCGAGATCAGGGCACCTTGCGGCCTAGCTTCCTTCTTGGCTCTCATGCAAATCCGACTGCCTGGCCTCAAAAAGAGCCGGAAGGATGGTGGAGTTTGTAGCGAAGCCCATTCCCAGCACCAAGGCATCCTCCTCGTAAGCTTGCAAGCTGTGGTCAATCCACAGTCAGCAAAAGTTATGGACGTGACTCTCCCTTGGTATGTTCCTCTCTGACCTGGCTAACTGTAACACATTCCGGGAGAGCTCTGGGGCTTGCCTTCTGCAGGTACGCCGCGACCTCATCTTCAAGCTGGCGATGGATGTCCTCGTGGCACGCGCACGGCAAAGCGCTGCAAAGCACAGCTAGGAACGCCAAAGTCACTCCTTGGTACCCCCTTCTGTACGGGTTCCCGAGGTGGACCAGCCCATCTCCCGCACAGCCTTTCGTGCAACGGGGGTGCAGAACCTGAGCATCGCTCACTGCGCAGGACATCCGAAGATGCCAAAACCCTCGGCTGCCGAGTAGCTCATCGACACCGCCAAAGCCAAGATAGTTGTAGGACGAGAGGTTCACGCACTTGCGAGTGTTCTTCGTGAGCTTCAGGTCATTGAGAGGGCCGAACAAGTCTCCACCCGCCCGCTCTCTAATCACAACATCAACAGCTGCATCAGGGGCAGAGGCGATGGGTCGTGCAAAGCAATCCACGTAGAGCTTGTACATGTGCTGCAAATAGAAATCTGTCCATCCAACACTCCACTTCTCTCGCTGCATGTACCGGACACAGAGTTCATCCTTCAGGAAGAAAGCACACGCCCGGATAATGTACTCACGAATAAGACCAAGGCCGAAGAGGCGCACATATCCGAAGTAGGCATGTGCTTCCTGAAGGAAGGTCATCTGAATCTTCTCATGTGCTGTGCTGGCTTTCTCCTTCTCACCCTTCGATGCCTTAGAGCGGCGGCTAGGACACAAAAGCCTCAGCAGGGCTGCCATGGCATGGTTGAAGAGGGTGAGGCCTGTGGCAATGAGGCTGGCGACTGCCTCGAGCATGCCAGTGAGACCCAGAGAGGAGGCATGGTCTCGAGGATCCCAGCCTGTAAGCAGCGTCCACAAAGCACCCTCTGGGGTGAAGAGCCGCCACAATGGCTCCAGGAGTCCCAGCCCGGTGCCGTCCGAGAAGAGGTCCGAGAAGAGCAGGTCCGTGGAGTCCGCGCACTCCATGAGGTGGGACGTGGGAGCATTGGAGTAGCCAGCCTTGGGGCTCTCCTCCATCAACGCCAGCAGAAACCCCACGAAAGCAATCGCCGCACAGCACGTTAGGAAGAGGCCAACCTCAGGGCGACTCAAGACAGGAATCAAGTCTCCGACCTTCGTGGCAACCTCAGACGCTCCTACAAAGCTCGAATGAACCGGGCTGCGCCCCAAGGGCTGGCAGCAACATCCTCAACCGGCAGCATCCTCTGATTTGCAGGTGGCTTGCTACAATGGCTCACCGTTCTACCTAGTTCATCTTGAGCACCCAAAGCGACGCCAATGCAAGACGCAGTCCAGCGAGAGACGACTCAGACTCTGTTCTGTGGCCATTCTCTGCTCACTGGCATCGGGGAAGGAGGCCCGTGCACTTTTTGCAGGCCTGCCTCAGCGTGTCGGAGAGCCTCCCTCGTAACCATCGAACCATCGCCCGATGTGCACCTCTGCTTGAGCACTGGGCCTGGGGCTTCTTGTCCCATCAAGTCTTGGTGCCCGACGTCGTCCCAGATCCCACTCCTCCAAACAGAACCAGAACGCATTCTGCTGGGTAGCCAAGGTGTCAAAAAGCATTCAGACATGAGCTGACGCCTGGAAACTGGACCGGAGCCAGGACACGCTGGCCGAGAGCAAGGCAAGGCTGCCTCAAAGGACGAAAACGTTCTCACCCCGCACTCGCCCTGACAGCCCCAGCGTGAAGCCTTGCACATCACCGGAGCCCCCCAGCAGTATGCCTGGGCATTCTCACATCTTTTCAAGGCGTGCAGCACATGTCTTTGAAACAAAAAAACTCAGGTGCTTTAGGAATTGAGAGGCTATGCTGATCCCGCGCAAGTCGCCTGTCTGGGACCTCTGCTGATGGTACTGCGGATGTACTGCAGTGAAGACAGGTGCAAGATATGCTCTCGAAGTCTCCTCTTATGGCAGCCCTTGACAGACAGGATGCTTAACATTAGGGAACTTTCAAAGACAAAAGTGCTTTGCTTCCAAGACAAGGGTTCGCTTCTCCACCGAGAGTGGTGCATCAGGTCGGTGTGCAACATCAGAGCTCAGCTGTTGCTGGCTTTGGCTTGTGGCCACATAGACTATTTCTATAGAAGCTCTAAATAGTCGGATGGCAATCCACTATGAAAAAGCTCACGATCAAGAGGCTTGCTCCGCTTTAGGTGGCTTGTCCATAAAGCTTTCCCCGAGAGGCATTTCAAAGTAGAAAATCTCTCTGAGGCCAGGGCAGTACTCCAGCGCCATCGTCGTCACTGCCTGACCAGGGGCTTTATCGAACACGCTTGGGTCGCATTCCGATGGGGATTGTTGATGAGTTGCTTGCAGCCTGACAAGCAAGAAGCCAAGAGGATGTTCCGAGCACACAGTTCAAGGCAAGCCCGAGAATATACCTGTTCCCCAGCATGCTCAAGAAGTGCCTCAGACCGCAGCCTTCTGATTCTGGGTATCCCGGCCAGACACCAGCGCCGCGTCGCCCCGGGCACGAGGAGCCGACGGAGCTCTGTTGCCGGAAGTGTGGGGGCCTGGCGGTCCGCCCCTCTTTGGGCGAGAACCCTAAGTTCTTTAAGGGTTTAAGGGTTTCGCTGCCTCGGCCTCCTCCAGGCGCCTCCGTTTCATGGGCGGCTCCTCCTCGCGACATCAAACGAAGGCTTTTGCAAAACGAAAGCACGGGTACCCAAATTCTGAAACAAGCCCACAAGCCCTCCTGCTCCTGGGTGTCGGAGCAGAGCCGTGCAAGCACCTTTCGCCGGGTGACTCAGCTGTGCTCTGCTCGCCGTCGTGGCTTCGACATGCCTGCATCCAGGCATTCTGGTCCGCACCTCGCGAAGGCCCCTACAGAAGTGTCTGCTGAACAAAAACTGGAACCATCGCCAAGGCCACCACCAGGCAGCTGCTGCTCGGAGGTGCAGGGAATCCTTCTTGCATTTTGCCGAACTGCTTGCAACCCTACATTTTCGACCAGTGCTACAACCTACGAGTCAGACATTCAACGGCCCAGAGCAGTGGACTTGTCCGATATTTGCATCTGATCGTAGTCTTTCACCAGATGAAGTGCTGCAGCCTCCACTCTGGCACAGGAGGACTTGTCGGCGCAAGCTCCAACCTGCACCCTAGACAAGACTGGCCCATGACACTAGCAAGAGCATCCCACACATGGGAAACACCCACACCGAGCTGCAGTCCACTTGCAAAACTCTACCCGTGGCAGGGGTATGAACATTCGGCCATCAGTGATTAATGATTAATAAATAACATTCCCACAACCAATGCCACAGAACTGTCTCTCTTCGGCAGTGCCAAACTGCGAGACAAATGCCTGCACTTCGAAGAGAGAGATGCAACATTGAACACTTCTGCTTGAAGCAATACCGTGGTGTATCCATACACTCCCTGCTGCCGACTGGCTGTCTCGCTGACCCGAGAAACATGGCTCATGTCACTGTCTTGCTCATGACTTCGCACTCCAAAGCACCAAGTACTGCGATGGTGCTCAGCCCTCACTGGGGTCAACTAGGAGAAAGGGTATGAACTCCTTACACAAGCCTCTCGCGCCGTGCTTTCAGCGCATCTGCACCTAGGCATCAAGGCCACGAAGAGCCACAGCATTGAAAGCTCTGGGAGTGCAATGGCAGCCTGCTAAGGCTGGCGCAAAGCCAGACGGCACAGATGGAAGATTCCCTGCACGCGGCAGAGTACTATCGACTGGCAAGAGTCAACATACATCTCTCTCCATGCGTACTTGCGTTGCGGTTGTGCTTCGTCATCTTGCGTCTCTATCATGTGAGTCATCTTGCCGAGTTCCCGCCGGAGCCTGTCACCGTCCAAAGCACCTCATGTGACAGCTGGGCTCGGCTCAACGTCAATGCCCACCTACCACAACGAGCCATGGTTTCCTCAAGTTCGGCATTCCGAGTGAGGCTGCGGTGCCTGAAAATAAGAACAATCGCTGGCTTTTTTTTTGTGGATTGTGGGCCGCGAAGTTGTTCAGCTCACAGACCCGGCCAATGGAAGCGTCGCCTTGTTTGACGAATGCCCATGCCGCATCAAAGACCTGCCAGAGGCAGAATTGGATGAATCTTTCAACGCCCTGGACCCCCCCAACTCAGTGCTTTGTGTCCCCAAGCCTTCCTCACCTGCTCAGCTCCAGGTCCTTGCAGGGGCTGTCACATTCACAGACATGAGCTGGTCGACAACGCAGTCCTTGGAGCATCGGGAGGACTCTCCGGAGCTGCTTCAGGGTCTCCCCTGGCTTCGGGAACAGTGGCTGAAGCGACTGCCGCTCCTATGCTTCCAGATTCCAGGCACAGCAATCTTGTTCCGAAACTCGTCCGAAGTCATCAGGCAGTCTGCATTCTCCTGAACCCCTCATCAGGTTCTGCCTCGCGACAGTTCATCAGCCTCGCGTCCGAGAAGACCTGCACGACAGCATGAATTCATTCAAAACTCTTTGGCAAAGGGAAACATGCTTTTACCCACCACACGGAACACTTCGGTCACTTGACATAGTCTGAGCATGCTGGGATAAGTTTCATCGCTTCACGGCTGAACATGGTTAGAGCCAGTCTTCTCACTTATTCTGCTAATGCTGGTCATGCTTTGCTCTAGTACAGCGGCAAGACCAACTGTGCCTAGCTGCTGATTGAACTGGCAAGAGTCCGGAACAACAGCAGCAGCAGCAGCCGCACCATCAAGAAGCTGAATGCAGTGGTGGTGGCCTACCAGCAGCTCGCTGTGATTGGAAGCTTCGCCTGATTTTGCAACAATCTCTCCCATGTTGCACCCCGTTAGTTACAAAGCAAGCACGACGGTTACGAACCAAACCTACGAAACAGTACCAGAATCTAGAACTCCATCCATGCCAGATCCATCTCCAGGAGTTTCAACAAGGCAGAAAGCCCAGAGCCTGGTGCTCGCATCGCAAGGCGTGTGGAAACGCGCAGCCTCACTGTGGTCAAGACCCATAGAAGAGCTTCTAAAGATGGAAGAGCTTCTCAACTATCAGCCCACTGCGAGTGAGGATGAAGCATCACTGGGGGCTTTTTGGGCTTGTTCGGTGCTCATAACGGACTTCGACCCACATACACAGGCATCATTCAAGCGGCCGTGGCCTTTGCACCATGTCCTTGGAACCTGAGGCAGTGATGTGAGAGGCACCTGGGCAAGTGGAGCCAAGCTTGGCTGAAGGTACGTTTCAGATCGCCCAAGATGTGGAAAGATTGCCAGAACACGCGTCTGAGAATGGCGCATCGCTTGTAAGCCTGCTGAGGAGTCAATAAGCTTGGTGGACATGGCTCAGCACAACGACCCTCGGTTCAGAAGGCGACATCTGCCTTTGTTGCAGCATCCAGTTGCTTCACGTGCCTGCGATGTCTCCGCACGGGGCAACACAGACCCACAGTAAATCGGACAAGGCGAGCCTCAAGTTGTCGAGGACTTCCGGCTCCGTGTGCAGTCCCTGCGGCTCAACAATTAGAGCCAGTGCCGAAGTCAAAGGATCGCTGGTCTCCTTCTCCCCATCCATCGTCCCAGGTCCAGCTGAGAACTCTACAAGCGAGGACAGCCTGGCAGCTCGGGCAGCTCTCATCCCTGGCGTTTTGGCGCAGCCTGAGACGGAGGCGTGTCTGCAGGAAGCCTGCCCAGGCAGTTGGGCTCCGCAAACACAGACTTCCGATCACTTCCGGCACCCCTCTGAATCTTGGCCCTCCCCGCCTCGGACAGCAGAAGAGCTCCCGAAGCAGCCGCCGAGCCGCCTCGCGCTCCTCCTCCTCCTCGGCATCGGCTTTGACAAAACCCATCTGCTTTGCAACTCGGTTGCACTGCTGTGGACCTCCTCCTCAAAAGCGTCGTCATCGGGATCTGACATCATCAGGGGTCTCTACGTTCACGCAGGTTCGAAGCCACATAATGCAGATGGGGGCCAGCAAAGCTCTTGTAAACGTATCTTGCAGGGCTCGTGGAACAACCGAGAACCGATTCAACCTTGAGCACCACACACAGCGCACCTGCGCCGAGGCCGGCTGCTGTCGCTGCACGCTGTGCGAGGCAGCGGGTCAAGGCATTGCACTTTGGCCTGCGGGCGTCGAATGCCCATATTCGAAACTCAACTCCACAGTTCAGTACTTCTGCTCTGGTTCAGGAATTTGCAGAACAACTGAGTCTAGTCAGGAATCCTGAAGGTTGCACCATGCTTGTGGGCGATAGTTTTTTGTTTTTAGCTGGGCCCTGCCTAATTAGACCGTGCTGAAGCCTTTTCCACAGGGGTTTGGTGGGATTCCCAAAACCACAGCAAAGATTGAAGCTGCCTCAGCCCCGCATGCAGGAGCTGTGCCGACGCACGCAGCAGCGCCGCAGACGTCAAAGGCTCCGGCCCTTGGAGATCCGTGTAGCCCAATGCTCATAGCCAGATCGCACGAGTGTCAGCCTCCGGAAACAGTCTCCGGGGTTCCAGCGATGGTCTGAAAGCAGGGCACGGTGGCACGTGTCCGCGAAACGAGGACCTTCCAAGCTGCAGAGGGCACTCGTAGTAATTCTTGGCTTGCGACCCCCTACGCTTGGAACGGTGTTCTGAATGTCGCATACGGTCGCATACTCAGATCCACTTCAGCTAAACCACAGGGCACCACGCCCATTCCTTCCGCCAGTGCTTTTGCCGACCAGACTGCCTGCCACAACATGCAAGACAGAGAGGACTGCATCATTTCCTGCCCACTGCCTGCTGCTTGCTGGACATCATCCTTGCTGCCATTGGAAGCCTCGCCGTTCCCCTTTTTTTGGTGCCGCAGTCACAAAGGACTCTTGACAACACGAAGCCTTAAAGCGCACGGATGATTGCAGGGTAGTTGAACCATTTGGGGCCTTCAAGCGCATTTCCCTCAGCTTAGAGTAGGCTTAGAGGCTTTCCATCCCTGGTCCAGGCGAGCAAACAGCGAGCAACGCCCGTGGACCGGCACCTCGCTGTCGCCAGGATGCTCTGGAGGCCTGCAGAACATCCTCGACTGCTGCTCTCGCATCTCCATCTGCACTGGGTCCGACACTTTCCTCCAGTGCAAGCAGCGTCTGCTCGGCCTGCGCAGATCGGAGTTGCATTCTAACTCCGGTGTCGGTACCGGGGCACCGATCTGCGTGGCTCACTTGGCAGCCATTGCCAGCCCAACAGTGGCAACGCCCGGAAGTTGCCTCTTCCTTCGCCATCGCCCGTGCGATGCACAACCTGAGCGACAAGGTGCGCACGGGTCTGACGGTCTGCCCTTCATCATAACATCGTACTCAAGATGCAGCAGAATGCATCAACACATGTGTGTTTTGTTTGCTTGAAAATGCCTGAAAACCTGAAGCTTTGACCATTCAGCATCACGTATGCAGTTACTGATACACCGGCTGCACTGCCCTCACGATGCTCCAATGCCGTTGAAGTCGCAACGCTTGCCCACGGAAGCACACCTGGTCCGGGCCTTCTTTGGCAGCCTGGGCTTTCCGGACCGTGAGCAGCAAGCTCTGCCACAGTTTCTCGCTCGAAACCCAAGAACCTATGAAACACTTTGAGGACGGGAGCGTTTGCTATACGACGCTGACTTCCGTAAAAATCGTTAAAGGAGTCTTTCCGTCAGGTAGTGCTCATGTTCGATTCTTGACAATCTGTCGTACGCTTGTTTTTGTCACAACCCGATGTTGACATCTTGCTCAAATGCATTGCCGTTCCAATCTGGTCGCAACACCTGTCTCGTTTTGTGATCGTCGCTAAGCTTGCAGGATCCACATCCGGCCAATTTCAATCGACAAGCTTTGATATACAAACTTGGAGCTACTTGACGATGGATGTCCGACACATGGCTTCATCAACAACACAGAACTCGCACTTTCAGGCCCGCACAAGTTCGGCAGCCTTCCTTATGCAAACCGCACGTTCGTCATGATCAACGCCTGCCTGCAGATCAGCCATCAAGACTGGCAAGTGCATCCCCATCAAATTATATCACGCGTGAACTATGAGACCGTGTCATGGGCATTGACCATGTGCCGAACATGTAACATGACCGAATGGTCTGTCCTCGTCATTGGCCACGCAAATCTTGTTCAACAACAGCATCCAATACCCGTGGCGCTTTTCCTCGGGTGCATAAACCCGCATACGTACAAACACAGTTGAAGCTACATCAGCACGTGGCAACCACAATTGCAAAAATGCGTCAGCTGTCATTGTTGATCAAGACGGCAGAAACTCGGTCAAAGCAAATTGTGCTGCAATGCAACTTTTCAATCTGCTGATGATGCCGTGCCTGACTCCTATGCATGTCTTGGACCCTTGTGCAGCCAGTGGCGCGCATAAACGGACGAAGCAGTCATGAATTCATCATTACAGTTCGCTTTTGCGAAACAGCTTGGTCGACGACAAAGTGGTGAAGAATCAGCACACCAACCTTCACCCCAAAGCCAAAACAACAGAACTGCATCTGCCACAATAAGCAAAGCGAAAGAGACAACAACAACATTCATTTTCATTCAGACGCTCGATGTCCAGAACAGAGGTCAAAACTGGCATTATGCGCAGAATCCCACTGTACATAGCTGACATTGCACTGCCGGCAAATGTGTCGTCAATGCTGTATGCCTGCTCAACAAAGGATGGTTGAGCAGGGGATTCGGTTCCAAACCTCTAGCCAGATGACCAGTGCAGTCTGTGCACTCTCTTGTAGCCAAGAGATTTCTAGAAGGGCGAATAGCCCTATCCTGGAAGAAGCCGGTCATGGCAGCAAAGATACTGCATGGCAAAGCTTATAGACCGGTACTTCAATTGAATAATACGGCTTAAGGCCTCTCCATGTTTGTCCACGCTTCGGAATTTTGTTCAGGAATTTGGCTGGTGTCTTACAGGTCTTATCCGGCAACAGCATCGTTGTACTGTGGAGCAATCAAATGGTGTGAGGTGTCGGGAGGCTGCCTCACAATGTATAGAAATATTCGAGTCAAGCTCAAGCTCAACTTCTGCGCGTCCCCGCCAGTTGTGGAGTGGGGGAGCCACACCGAATTTGCCAGATAACTGCTCAGGATACAGAGATGTATAGGTCGTAGGGAGAACCACCGCATGTTTAGCACTTTTGCTATACGGTTGTTCTTGATGTGTCGGCCCGTGTCTCTTGTTGTGGCTCTCATATGGCAAAACTGCACGTCGACGCCC
The DNA here is from genome assembly GCA_905231915.1 of Symbiodinium necroappetens. NCBI lineage: Eukaryota > Dinophyceae > Suessiales > Symbiodiniaceae > Symbiodinium > Symbiodinium necroappetens. The sequence goes on along the minus strand of CAJNJA010014552.1, from coordinate 3,201 downwards.
CGTCAGATGAAAAGTGCCGAGCGGTGGTAGCTGAGCTGGCTATGGCGTGAAGACTCTTCGAGGCTCGGAGTTAACGTGTTTCTCGTTGCGTCAGAATCCCAGTGTGTGGGCTGATGCTGAAAACAGCTTTCTTAAACTCCTCTCCACAGCAAGCTGAAGGCCAGAACGCGCTTGGGGATTGGACAAGGTACCATCGAGGGTGAATGAAGGCGCAGTCATGTTGATCCACATTGGAAAGTCTCAGCGTACACTCATAGGAGGCATCAGGCTGCACGTTTGCACGATTTTGCGAAACAAGCCGGCCACAGTGTTAGCGCAAGTTTTCCAGACCAAACTGGCTTCGATTCGCTTTTTCCTTGGAAAAAGACACTATTGCGAAATTCTTTCCTTTGGCACAACCTGCAGCAGGAACTGCAGGAGAGGCAGGTCGGCACCTGCAACCGTCCGAATAAAGGGTGGTGTCCAACCACCAAAGACACCAACAGTCGTTCTAGTCCCGTCCGGCAACGAACAGCCCCCTCCAGTTCGTTTACATGGTGTGGCTGTGCACACTAAAGTCCAAAGTCCAGAACGCATTCTGGCGGGCCGGCCAGACCAAGGCTCAAGAATGCATGGCCGCCTTTTAGAGCGATCCATCAGTAGTAGTCACTTAGTGTCAGTTTGACACCTTCCCGACAGTACGACGGGCCAGAAAGGCAATCACACATCAGTGAATCACGATGCAATCGGAGTGCGTCTTGTTCTGCTTTAACCGCCCGAGCGGCAGACACGCACAAAGCCGAGTGGGCGAAGGGGCGGCAAGCCGGCAATTCCGCGTAGCCCCCAGGCAAGCCTGTGACTGAGAAGAAAGTCACAACATGGGCAAGATGCGCTTTAAAAGCAGTTCCGATTCTTCGTCAGGAAACAGTCGTGACAAAACAAGCCCCGTTGCAAGAGCTCAGCTGCCACCAAAGTAGTGGCAACTACAATTTGAGGCTGGCTAAAGTATCCTTGTGAGCTTTCAACTGCTCTTGCTAAACACTCCAACCACAGCAAAGCCTTTTTTCGACAGTGGCAGCTGTGGAAGCACCTGTGCAACAAGGATAAATCGACTGCCTAATGATTTCGCAGGAGACTAGACAACCCAATAGCTATTAGTTTCTTCTGTTTTTCTCTCCAACTGCTTGAGGATTCCCCTGCTTCTCATCGTGCCCATACGCAGCCGTCCATCTGTTGGAGAACGTCGTGATGGAACTTCCTGCACAAATAAGGCCAACTCCCCAGCCAGAAAGTGGCGGGCTAAGGATAATAGACTCAGACGCTTTCTGCCACTCTGCAAAAGATGGTTTGCATATTGAGCAACAGAGCAACAAGAGTAAAAGCTGCAGGTTGGCAGAAGAGTATTAACAACATTTCCGACGTAACACGCACTTTCGCACCCAGAGATCTTGAAAAATGACAGGCTGCAATTTTCAGACTTCGTTTCTAGTGAAATGAGCGTGCGCAAGACACATCGTGGTGTGGAATGCAGCTGACCGGTTTGGATCCGAGAAATTGTCGAGATTTTTGCTAAGTGCTGGAGCGACCTCCAAAGTGTCGGAAACGAAGAGTTTGTTCATTGTCAACACAATGTTGTTGCTGTCGTTGTCTCTACGTGTGCAGCACTTCTTGAGGCTGCCGCAGTTGTGTTCACAAGAAAGAAATTCCAAAGACAAAAAGGTGGAGCTGAAAACGAACTGGAATTGGAACCCATTTTTGGAGCCTGCTAGTGATATCATCTGTTGGCACAGGTCCCATTTTTGGGCACACGTTTTGAGCTAGTTTTTAGCCAAACATCTTCGCACTGGCAGCTTCCTTGTGAAATTCAAAACGTGAAGCTGCGCTGCTCATCATAGAAAACCAAACCGCGCTTAAGTTGTCCAAAGATCCATGCAGCAACAAATACCGCTTGCAATCATCATGCAGGTGCTTCAATATGCAACTGATGACGTCTGCCTCTGAAGGGCCAAATCATGATGCTTACAACGAGCTTGCGGTACCTCGCAAATTCAGATCCCATGTGGCGAAAGATGTACTTTGCAAACAACAAAGGAAGGTTTCCTAAACCTTGATATCATCAAGACTCCCAACCAAATCTTGAAACCGTTCCCGAAGCAAAACAACTCACGGACAGAAGTACTTTTAACAAGCGACTATCGCCTTTGATCTTACACAACGACGTGAATTCTTCTTTAAAGGCTGTTCAGCATCTGTTTGGTTGCAAGTGTAAAGCTGTGGTCCCGAGTTGCAGGATGCAAAATGTGTGGCGTCCAAGACAACAGGGCACAGTGGCTTCCAAAAAATCTTTTATCGTGCTGCACAATTTTTGTTTAGAAAAAATGTGAACTCTTACGCACTTCGTAAAAACGGAATTGTCCTCCAAGACACAAGCTCCGCTACCACGTGAAAAACTTTTAGTCTCCACTGGCCTTTTCCCTTGGAAACAAATCCCTTCTAAACACGAAGATTGAACACCCCCATGGGAGTACTAACTCAAGAAGTGATTCGGTTTCTGCAGTTAAGTACCGGAAAGGTTAAACCTCTCCAAGGTCGGAAAGAGAAGCACTCGCACCATCTGAGTATGGTCCAGTTCCGGAAGAAACCCTAGAAGCCTTTAAAAAACCAAACACGCCACCTTCGTTCCTTTTGGACAGCCGAGTTTTCTCTCAGTCCACCAGTCCCATTGGCGCTGCCAGCAGTGTACTACCCCAGCCGCCTGCGAGTTGCTCAGGTTCGTGGGATGAGCAAGCAGCAAGTGGTCCTGCAACAACAGACGATGAATTATGGACTTTTACGTTGCGGAAAGATGTTTTCAGAAGCGTTGCACTTTCTCACTTGAATGGAAAGGAGTTTTGCTTGAAGTTCGGTCTGAGTGTCTCTATTTCAGAGCACAGATAAGAGAGTGAAAGCGCCATCTGTCCTTGAGCTTTTTGAGAAAGATTGATTCTGAGCGAAACGGTTGACGTTAGTTTCCGAGGGGCCTCTAGGGAGCCTCAGGGCCACACTAAACAGCAAACAGCCAAGCAGGAACGCTCCACACTTTTCTCACTGCTGTTCTTCAGCAGTCCGAGTCTTGAGCCAAGCCGAGCACGGCTTGAGGCTTCAGTTCACAGCTTCCTGGACTTGAAACACTCCACTGCTGGTGAGCACTCACAGCAAACTTGGGCTTCAGCTCTCTAAACA
>CAJNJA010014551.1:0-11808 GCA_905231915.1 Symbiodinium necroappetens | reverse complement strand
CCTAAACCCTAAACCCTTCAGGCCATGCTGGTTTCGAGGCTCGGCTCTACCGAAACCCAGACGGTCAGCATTGAAGCTTTGGTTCGTACTGTTGATGATATACATCCTACCTTAAGGTCCCTAAACTATGGGAATTGTGGTATATTCCTTATTATGGGTAATGCAGGATCTATATCCTCCCTAAACCCTAAAACCCCAAACCCCAAAGCCCTAAACCCTAACTACTCCTTACTATGGGTACCGCAGGATTTTATACCATCAACCGTAGCCTGGGGTCTACGCATGGGTTTGGGAACCATCCCTGAGAGGGGCGATGGAAGGCGCACAATGAAGTAGCAGTAGCAGCAGCAGTAGCAGTAGGGGTAGGAGTAGGAGTAGCAGTACGAGTAAGAGTAGGAGTAGGAGGAGGAGGAGGAGTAGTAGTAGTAGTAGTAGCAGCAGTAGTCGGAGTAGGAGTAGGAGGAGGAGGAACAGTAGTAGTAGCTAGTAGTTGTTGTAGGAGCAGCAGTAGTAAGCCGAAGAAGAAGCAGAAGAAGGTAGGGCCAGCGGTAGCACCAGTGGTAGCAGCAGCTGTAGGGGTAGCAACAGCAGGTGCACTAGTAGTAACTAGCCTGAGGCCAAAAAGCCAAAAGCCCAAGAAACCCAGACCCCTGCAATACCAAGAGGGAGCACTGATCCTCATCACCTGTAGCTCGAGAATCGCCATACACCCCACGCTGCTTGCGGTCCTGAAAGAATACGGGGTTAGGGTTTAATTAGGGACCGAGGCTTCTATGAAGACTCACCAGGAGTTGTAAGGCGAGCCAGGTTCTAATAAGGTTTCAAAACAGCTTGTAAGTCATGAATCATTAACAGTAAAAACCCTTAACCCTGAAACCCTTAACCCCAAACTCTCTTGAAGTCAACCCTAAACCCCAGACCCCGTTGAAGTCAACCCTAAACCCTAAACCCTGTTGAAGTTCCAGACCAAGCCCAACCCCAAATCCCTACGCTCCTCCACATGGACAGTTCTCTAAATTAAGGTGCAAAGGGTTTTTGGGGTTCAGGCGCAGCCAAAATCCTCAGAATTCAGGGTCTACTGAGGCGGTCGGTCTAAAAGCTCCAGCCTCGTTGCCTTTGCTGTGATCCGACATACTTTGGGTTTAGGGTTTAGGGTTTAGGGTTTGCGGTTTAGGGTTTAGGGGGTTTAGGTTTCGGGTTTAGTGGAACTCCGTGTAGAAGTGCTATTTTCAGGAAATACCATCATCCTCGACCCTGAACACCGAGCCCCAAACCGTAGCAAACCTTTCGCCCCAACACTCCTAACCCAAAAGCATTCAAACCCAAGCAATACACCCCAGACCCTAAACCCTAAACCCTTAAACTTATAACCTTATAGACTCCGAGCCCCATTTAAAGACAGTCCAAGAGTCATCTGAAAGCCAGCGGTGGCCCCATTGCTTAAAGCCATTGCGACCCGCACAGTACCCGAGCCTAGACCCCCGCACCCTAAACCCTCTAAACCCAACCCCTAAACCCCGCAAAACCCCTAAAGCCCAAAGCCCTAAACCCTAAACCCCTAGACCCTAAGCCCCTAAACCCCTAAACCCTACACCCCGCAAACCCTCTAAACCTAACCCCTAAACACCTAAACCCCTAAAGCCCTAAAGCCCTAAGCCCCGAAACCCTAAACCCCTAAACCCCTAAAGCCCTAAGCCCATGAACCTGTCTTAGAAGGGACTCCGGAGGGGCCCGCGTGGCCTCGGTCGGTCTTTGCCGGAGCTTGGCCTGGCAAAAAGCGCCGAAGGCAAAAAGAACCCCTGGGGATGTTGGGGCTTTAGGATTGTAGGGTTTAGGGTTTAGGGTTGAGGGTTTAGGATTCACTATACGGTTTATTGGGGGTTTAGGGTTTAGGGCGTCGGGTTTTAGGCTCAGGGCAGCTGGCTCCTTTTACTTGGGTGCTTTGTCGGGTGCTGCGGGGCTTTTGATAGGCTCTCATGGCGACGCTTCGGAGATTCTCCTTCGTCTTGGGTTTAGGGTGTAGGGTTTAGGGTTTAGGGGGTAACCCGGTTCCTGCTGCCCTGCTTGAATACTGCAAAGGAACCGCAAAATATGAAACGGGCAGAAGGGTCCTTCTGGCGGACCCAGGATTTGGGGCTTAGGGTTTAGGAGTTTAGGGTTTGAGCTCATTTCGGGAAGGATGTTGGTTGAGGTTTTGGGGATTGAGGTTTCACCATAAGAATAGTTCTTTAAATTAGAATCCCTGTTTACGTCCCTGAAAAGAGTACGGCACCGGTATAAGAAGCACCCCAAAGAGGGATCCTAATCTACAGAACTACCCATATGAACATGACGATGTCGCAACCAAGGTTATCTGTATAGGAGGTAAGATGACTATGTCTATAACGGGGCCTGGGTCAGTAGAATGGCGCTGGTGGTATATTGTACCATAACTTTCCAAGGACTGTAAAGAGATAATTTGGGACTAGCTTACTAAATAGTCAGGCCATCCATTGTGTGGTCTTTCGGCTGTAAGTGGGTAGTCTTCAGGCTCGAGGCTACACCCCAAACCCCTAAACCGTAAACCCTAAACCCCTAAACCCTGAACCCTAAACTCATAACCCTAAACGCATAAAACCCTAAACCTCAAACCCTAAACCCTAAATCCGAAAACCCATGTCCTCAAACCCCGGCCCGAAGCCCGAAACCCTAATGGCTCTTGACAGGAGGTTTAGGGCTTAGGGCTTAGGGTTTAGGGTTTAGGGTTTGGGGTTTAGGGTTTAGGGTTTAGGGTTTAGGAGGAGGTGTGGCTTCTTGTTGCCCAAGGTGTTGGAGATCGGAGCTTTCGGGGGTTTAGTAGACTCAGGGCTCAGGGTGTAGGGCTTCTTTCTGGCCCATGAAGCCGAAACAAGCAAGGTTTAGGATTCGGGGTTTAGGGCCGTTCGTACCTTTGGCCGGCTTGAATCGCGGGATAAACCAATGACCACGCGGACAAACCATGCCAAGGGTCTACGTAGGCGCCTAGGGCTTGGGGTTCAGAAGTTTGGGGGTTAGGGCTTAAGCTGGAGGAGTTTACGGCCATTTGCCAGGCTCCCGCCTGCATGAGGGTGTGGCTCACCACGCCGATCCTGACCTGACGATCCATGGCAGGTGTGGCTCAAGAAACAAGGATTCTGAGGAACGCAGCAGCTCTTCCGAGTTTCGGGTGATACCCTTGACAAACTCAAGGCCCCCTTTCAACCCACATAGACCTGATTAAGCCATTTAACACTATGTAACACCCTCTTGCAGTCCCAGCATGAAGCCTATCTACATTCCAAGCCCTAACTCACGAGGTTTCTGTTCAGGGCCCTAAAATTATACCTGCATAATGGCTAACAATGCCATTCCGCTCGCTTCTGATATAAATACAGTACGCTATACCCCCAACCTAAGTCACGTGGAATCAAGCCCCCATGGAAACCCTTGTCGATCCCTTCATAGAACCCTTTAAAATAGCCCTGTACCGTAACCGTACTCTAATTATCACGGCCACTACACCCTAAACCCTATAGCTAGTACTCCTTGCAATAACACCTAGGATAACCCCTTAACGAACTCTTTAAACTTGCCTTAGTTGAATTATTAAGACCCTGCATTAACCCTCAAACCCTAAACCCTAAACCAAACTCCAACACTTCTCTCCAAGCAGCCTCCAGCTGCCGAGTATCTGCCCGCAATCTTTTGAAGGCGTCCTGCGCGAAAAGGGTTGAGAGTTCCTTTCAGGGATCTATAAGGGATCTATAAGGGTTCCTGTAAGGGTTTAGGGTTTAGGGTTTGAGGGTTCCTTCCAGGGATCTATACGGGTTCCTGTAGGATCTATAGGGGTCCCAGAAGGGTTGAGTGTTTACGGCTTTAGAGCTTTAGTGCTTTAGGGTTTCGCTAAGGTTTAGGATTTAGGGTAAAGAAGCACTGCGAGAAGCTACTGCCGAGTCCTACCACTGGTCCCTGACTTTAAACCAGAACCGACACTCGAGAACTTGAACCTAAACCCAAATCCCAAACGCTCAACAACCAAAAAGGCAGATACAACCCTCATGGATCCCATTTAACACCATTAACACCATCATACCTCCATAAAGCTCTGCAAGTCCACATAACACTCCAAACCGGAAGCCTAGACATTTAGCCTAAATTCCTAAACCCTATTCCCCAAACCGGGTGAGCCCTGAAACCCTGGAGCCCTCCTTCATCTTCACGATGGGAGTCGTATCTGTGGCTGCAGATGACTTTTCCTGAGAGCATGCTGAGCAACCCTAAACCCTAAACCCCTAAACCCCTAAACCCCTAAACCCTAACCCCTAAACCCTAAACCCTAAACCCCTAAACCGTGGTTCAGGCTTAGGGCCGGAGGGTCGAGGCGTCAAGGCTCAAGGGTTTAGGGTTTAGGGGGGTTTAGGGTTTAGGGTTTAGGGTTGAGGGTTAAAGCCCCAGACCCACCCCTCAAAAAGAAGGCAAGCACTCAACTCGTGTCTCTTTGACCCGAGCTCTCGTCTTAGGTGATGAGCAGGATGTGAAGACTTGCTCTCAGTACTACACTGTCGCAGGACCGCTGCCCGTCCCGCGGGTGTAGGTTTGCGAGTTGGGCGTAAGGTTTCAATCAGTCTTCAAGTTTCGGTTCTAGGGTTTAGGGCTTAAGGTTTAGGGTTTAGGGTTTAAGGTCTAGGGTTTGGGGTTCAGGGTTTAGGGCTTAAGGTTTCGGGTTTTCGGTTTTGGGTTTAGGGTGTGGTGGCATGGCAGGTGGTCCCGAACCACCCTAAAAACCCCAAGCTCCAAGCCTTACCAAAGCCTTCAATCTTGGACGCGAAGCAGGATCTATGACATTTTTAGGTGGGTAGTTACCGTTATAGGAGCCTTATGGAAGGTCTATATACCTTATAGAAGCCTTATAGAAGCCCTATATACCCTAAACTCCCCACCTTTAACAGGAGAGGAGACCTATCTCCAGTGTGGCGTGTCGGGGGAGTACTGCCTCGCTCTTGGCCCTGTCTGCAAGAAGGCTGGTACTACTCGTAACGTTGGTACTTACTACGGTTGATGATAGAAATCCGGCATTACCCGTAATGAGGAATCTACCCTAATTCCCATAGATTAGGGTCCTTAAGGTAATGCAGGATTTCTATCATCAACAGTACCGCCATTACTGTCTACTATTTGCTGCTGTTACAATTGCTACGAGGATTACTGCCACTGCCACCATTGCTACCATTGTCATGGTCATTGTTACGAGTCGTATCTGAGGATGATGATGATGTTGATGATGGTGATGTTAAGTTTTTTCACGACTGGCAGCATCATTAATCTCGGCATGATCACTGCGGTTATTCACTACTACGGTCGATGATATAAATCCTGCATTACCCATAACAAGGAATATGCCATAACTCCCATAGTTTCCGGTCCTTAAGGTGATGCAGATTGATATCATCAATCTTATTTAGACTTACCCTCCAGCATGTGCGGCACGGATCGACTCCCCGAGGCGTTTGAGGCTAGCGTGGGGGGGCCCTGAAAGAAATCAACAATGCTGCTTCTTGATGGTTCTTGCATGATTTCTTGATGGTTCTTGCATAGGTCTTGGGGTTTTGGGGTTTTGGGGTTTTGGGGTTTTGGGATTTTGGGGTTTAGGAGTTTAGGCTTCTGGTTTAGGGGTGTAACTCTGTTTTTAGGCTTCTGAAGGTGAGGTGGGTTTACGGAGTAGAGCAGGTAGCCTTTGACCTTTTTTGGGGGTGCTATGGTCCCTATATAATCCCAAAGGTTCATGTGCGTTGGCCTTCTAGGCTGTTAATAATACTAATAATACTAGTAGTAGTAATAATAATAATAATAATAAAAGTAACAATAACAATAATAATAATAGTAATAATAATAATAATAAAAATAATAATAGTAATAATAATATGTTTTCAAGACGAACTTCCTCCCCCTCCAGACACCTTGTTCCAGTCTGCCTATTTCTCAACCCTACCTGGAGCCGAAAGGACCTATTTTTTTTAGGGTTCCCTATCATGGAATCGATGTACAGTAAAACCCTAAACCCTAAACCCTGCACCCTAAACCCTTGCTTAAAAGGGCAGGTCTGTTGGGCCAGAGGTAAATCCTAACCCATAAACCCCTAAACCCTCTCGCAGCCCGAAGATCCCTCTATATGCGCCCGATATAGCCTGACACACGGCCCTGTGGAACTCTTACAGAATCGCTGTAAAACCCACGTAATTTTGGGGCCTGAACAATTACCTACCATTGGTTTTGGGGGTTCCTCATAATTATACTATGTCATACCCCCCAAAACCCAATTCGAATCTTTAAGGCCCATACCAAAGAAAAGCCCTAACCCTGAATCTCCAGATCCCCAAATCTGCAGCGAAGCCGCATGCCTCCACGCAACCCAAAGGTCACGGACGAGCCCAAACCCTGAATGAAAACCACGATTCGGAAGTTCATGGCTTGGGGTTTAGGGTTCTAGGTCGAGGTTTTATTTTGTTGTAAATGCGCCATCCTGGCTGGTGGGATGAGGTTTTAGGGCTTTGGGGCTTTAGGACTGTAGATGTAGTGCCTTAGTGGTTTCGGTTTTGGGGTTGTAGGTTTTAGGGTTTTGGGGTTTTGGGAGTTTGAAGTTTTTTTTGGTTGAAATAAGGCAGAGCCCCTTTACACTCCTGCCGGCGGCACCCCATAGGCGTCCTACGGCACCGTGGAGATCGATGGCAAGGTCTATGAGAGGTGGAACGGGCTTTCCCATCCGGGTTTGGGGTTTAGGGTATAGGGTTTAGGGTTTGATGTTTGGGGGCTTGGGCTCTGCGACAGGATGCACAGTTTGGGATACATGGCTTTCAGTGCTAGTAGAGGAGAATGAATGCGTGATCATACTGGCTCTTCGGTGATCAGCACTCTGGTCGTAGAATGGGTAGTAGTACGAGCAGTGCCAGATGCAAAGTCATATACTACGGTTTAGGGTTTAGGGTTTAGTATGCCAATAGCGATAGCTTCCAGCGCAGCAGTCTCGTGAGCAGGCACAGTAGTCACAGCAGTCGCAATAGTAGCAGAAGCAGCACCTGCTCTTGAACTTATTAAATGCCTCCGTCGTCGCCTTCACCGTCAGCAGCATCATGGTAGCGATCATCGTCATCTTCAGCATCTTCACGAGGCCGTCGTAATCGTCATTATAGCCATGTTCATTCGCCCTCATCGTCACCATCGCAATCTTCACACTCATAAACCCAGCGAATACCATCGACAACAACAGCAGCAAGACGCTGTGCCACGCAGCTTCTGGTCCCTAAACCCCTAAACCCTAAACCATAAACCCTCAACTTTAACCCCTAAGCCCTAAGCCCCTAAGCCCTAAACCCTGAAGGCCCTAGACCCTAAACCCTAAAGGAACCCCCCAAAAGCCCAGAATCCTAAGCGCTCTGGCATGCAGGTTCTGGTGGTACAGGCTGCACTCTGCCTTTCCCGAAAGCCTCTCGCCTCCTGGGTTTTCCTGAGTTGGGTTGCTTGCGGGCGTTAGGGTTTAGGGTTTTAGGGTTTTGGGGTTTAGGGTTTAGGGTTTTAGGGTTTTTAGGGTTTTAGGGGTTAGGGTTTTGGGTTTTGGGTTTAGGGTTTTAGGGTTTTGGGTTTTGGGGCTTTGGGTTTAGGATTTAGGGTTTAGGGTTTTAGGGGTTTAGGGTTTTAGGGTTTGGGGTTTTAGGATTTAGGGTTTAGGGTTTAGGGGTTGGGTACTGCACCCAATCTGTGAGAGTTTGAGAATAGTTGTAATGCACTTATATAGAGCCCTGAATATAACCCCTTAATACAAACTGGAACGGGGTGGGGGCAGTACCCAAGTTCAGGGTTTTATTTGGGTTTAATGTCTAAGGTCATTGTGCTGCGGTGCTTAAGCGTTCGTAATCAAGGTCGGAAGAAAGTCCGATAGATTTCTTCTTCCCTAAACCCTGAACCCTAAAACCTTAAGCCTGAACCGTAAACCCTAAACCCTGAACCCTAAAGCCTGAACCGTAAACCCTAAAGCCTAAACCCTAAAGCCTTAACCCGAAACCCTAAAGCCTAAACCCTAAAGCCTAAAGCCTAAACCCTAAAGCCTAAACCCTGAACCCTAAACCCTAAAGCCCAAACCCTAAAACGCGGCAAAATAACGTGGAAGACAAAGCCTTCCAAACAGCGAGCGGCGCGTGGCGACGGCGGCTCTGGGTTGTTTGCTTCAAAGGCTCTCCATACGGTTGATGATATATATCCTGCATTGCATATTATTCAGGAATATACTATAATTCCTATAGTTTAGTGTCCTTAAGGTAATGCAGGATTTAGATTATCAGCCGTAGTTCATGATCCTATGGAGGTACCGTTTGATACGTACTTTGGGGGCCCCCCAAACTATAACCAGGTAGCGACCGGAATCGCATTTGGGGTATATTGCGGTGTATGGCTATGTAGGGACGATGTTAGGAAATACTTTCGCCAGCTATTGGCACCTCCACATTCCCTTTCTCCTGATGAGCTTCAGCTAAAGCACATGGAATCCCCGTATTCATCATTCAGAACCCGAGCGTGAACTTCCCGGAGTTTGCAGTAAAGTCACCAGGAGCGAGACAGTGATTCGGGTCAGCTTGAAAAGCCCTAGACCCTAAACCCTAAGCTTGAGCCTAGCACGGGCAAGAAATCACAAGCGCCGAAGTAAGTACTCATAGTCCTCCGTCATAGTTTCTAGTGAAAGCAGAGTAATATGTACTCCCCCCAATACCCAATTCTAACTACGAATGCCCGCCCCCATATTCATGCTGTTAAAGTGGGGCTTTGAGGGTTTGGGTTTGTTCCTGCTGGAGTTGTTGTCGGAACCTAGACGGAATAAAGTTAGTTGCTACTGTGTTTGATCATCCTATGCTGAAGTGCCTTACACTGACATTTTCAGAAATGCCCCCCGGCTTAACCCTACACCCTAAAGCCTTAAATCCCAAACCCTCAGCCCTAAACCCTAAATCCTAAGCCCCAAATCGAACCCACAGCATGCGTGTATGCGAAGGTAAAACGGACGTCTTGCAGGATATCTTCGGCACCTGCGAAGATGAAGATGAGGCCGAGAATATGAACACAGTGGATTTGGGGTTTAGGGTTCCAGATTGTGGAGCGTATGGTTTGGCTAGGGTTTGGGGCTTTTGTGTTGTAGTTTTATTTTTTTAGTTTCGAGTTTCAGTTGTTAGGGCTGGTTTCGGATGTGTGCTCATGTAAATCCCAGGCGTAAACCTTGGGATCCTTCTGTTAATCAGGGGTCTTCTAAACCCTAAACCCTAAACCCTAAACCTTACTGTAAGCTCTAAAAGCCCCCAGCCCCCCCTCCTCTAAACCCCTTGCATGAAAGCCGATCCAACCCAACCTTCTCCGCCGGAAGAAGCCTCTAAAGCCATCTGGGACACTGTTGGCAAATTTCGGTTGCAAGATTTTCAAGCGAGCAGAGCTCCAAACTTCGGTACAGTTGTGTCGGTGGTTTAGGGTTCAGGGGTTGTTGGGTTTAGAGTTTTAGGGATTACTTTGGAGGTTCATGGGTAGTTATAAGTATGGTTATAATTCCCCAAAATGGGTTATAACTATAGTTACCTTACTTATAACCCCACTTATAACTACCCATGAACCATCAAGTAGAGGTTCAGGGTGACACCTCAAACCCTCACCCCTGATTTGGTGGCTCAAGTTAGTGCCGCTACCTGGTACTCCAGTGGGATTCTCCAGCTGCACCTTGCACCTTGCTTCTCCGCGTAACCCAGGGACAAACGCTCATTCCGGCCAAAAGTACTGCTTGGACAGGCCGAGAAGCCCTCCGACAGGTCAATCCTGTTAGGGAAAATGGTTTAGGGTTTAGGGTCTGGGTGCTGCCCGCCACCCGAAATTACTGTATAATCAACCACGAAACCTTGTTCTATTCCCTTAACCCCTCAACCCTAAACCCTAAACCCCTAAAACCCAAACCCGAAACCCCTAAACCCCTAACCCCTAAACCCTAAACCCCTAAACCCTAAACCCCTAAACCCTAAACCTAACACCGTTTTTTGGATCCTGCCGGGGGTTCAATACTGTAGAAGCTTCTTTATCCCTCGACCGTAAAGCAAGGCTGTCGGTTTAGGGTGGGTTTAGGGTTTAGGGGTTTAGGGTTTAGGGTTTAGGGTTTAGAGTTTAGAGGTTAGGGCTTCTTTATCCCTCAACCGTAAACCCCGCCGTCCTGAACGCCTACCGCCAGGCTTCGACGCGTAGAAACACAGCACACTCCAGAACAGGCGAAAAAGCGCCCGAACCCCGACCTTCCATGCTCAACCATGCTAAACTTAAGGGAGACTACAGGTGGGGAGTTTAGGGTATGTAGGGCTTCTATAAGGCTTCCATACGGTATAAAGACCTTCTATAAGGCTCCTATAACGGCAACTACCCACCCTGAAAATGTCCTAGACTCAACTCCTAGACCCTGAAGCCTACCCTAAACCCTAAAGGCCCTAAACCCAGGAAAGAGGGCATAATATGCTGAGGATCAGAGGGGTGATTTGGGGGAGCCATGATCCCGGGCTCTCAGACTTTTTTGTCCAGGTCTGCTTCCAGAGGCTACCCAGCAAGGTCACGGAGAATGGCCTGCTGCTGCTGGCCATCGACGCTTGCCCGAAGTGGAGCCGAGATTTAGGGTTCCCCCCAACTCCATAGGAATTTAGGGTTTAGGGTTAAAGGGTTTAGGGTTGAAGGGTTTAGGGTTTTTAGGGTTAAAGGGTTTGGGGTTTAGGGTTAAAGGGTTTAGGGTTTAGGGTTAAAGGGTTTAGGGTTTAGGGTTTAGGGTTAAAGGGTTTGGGGTTTAGGGTTAAAGGTTAAAGGGTTTAGGTTTAGGGTTTGGGGGGGATCTAGAGAAGCTGGTTGCCAATGTCTATGTGCCTTATACAAACTCTACCCCGAAAGCCTCGAAGCCCTTACAAAGCCCCTAGAGCCCGACGTCCCAAAATCTAAGCCCCTATAAACCCCATAAGCCTCCGCACCCCTAAACCCCAAACCTTTAACACCACAAACTCTTGAACCCCAAAGCCCTAAACTTTAAAGCCTAAAAGCCCCAAACCTCACCCAGCCCCGGGACCCTACAGTCCTGAAGACTTGAACTTGCAAGCAGGAAGGATGACCTGGACAACCGTGAAGCCCTAAGACCCGAGAGCCCTAAGCCCTAAACCCTAAAAACCCCGAAGCTTTGAAGCCCCTAAAATCCAAAACCCTAAACGCTAAACCCCCAAACCCGAAACCCCCAAACCCTAAACCCATGCAACAGCCTTAAGAAAGAGCCGCTCAGCCGAAAAGGATGATCGTGGGTAGTTATAAGTATGGTTATAAGTGCCCTTAATATGGGCTGATAACTATACTTACCTTACTTATAACCCCACTTAGGTAGTTTTCTAAATTAGGGTCCCTCTTTAGGTCCCGAGTATGGTACGGCACCCTTAGAAAAAGGACGCCAAAGGGACCCTAATTTAGAGAACTACCCACTGATAACTACCCATGAAGCTCCAAGTAAAACCTAAACCCCTAAACCCTGAACCCCTACACCCTAAACCCTGCCGTGAAGCAGGTCTTTTGAGACTGTGAGGGGTGTGCTTCGTCTGAGTGAGTTTTTCTGTTGACGGGATGCTCGATGTACCGCTGCATCCGTCCCCTGTGGTAACTAGCAGGGTTGTTTCTGGCCTGTGGCCTTTTGAGCCACTGGGGTGAGCCTCCACGAGGCGGGCAAGACGTGCTGCAGTGCGAAAGGCCGACACTCCCTCAAAAAAAAAACCCTAAACC
>CAJNJA010014549.1:0-12152 GCA_905231915.1 Symbiodinium necroappetens | reverse complement strand
TGACCGGATGTCGTGCTGGCCACGTGAAACAAGGTCGCTATCATGCCCCCCCCCTTCCCCCCCCCTTGCCCCTCCCCCCTCTCCGCCGTTGTGGGGCGGATGTGGGCACAAGTGACCGAGTACGTGGGCGCAAGTGACTGCAAACACGTGGGCGCAAGTGACCGCGAACACGTGGGCGCAAGTGACGGTGCTACCGTTTAAAGGAGCCCCTAATATAGGGGCCTTAATAATTAGAATAGGGTTTGGGGGGTTCCTTATTATAATAATAGTATAATATACCCCAAACCCTATTCTAATTATTAAGGCCCCTATAATTAAACCCTAAACCCCAAACCCTGAAGCCTAAAATCTCCGAAAGCCCTCGTGATGCCTTACAGAGCCCCTTTAACAGAGCCCTGAGAGGAAGCTAAACCCTACGCTCATAAACCCACAAAATCCTAAGCCCGAAGCCCTGAAAGGAAACCCTAAGCCCTAAGCCCTAAACGGCCCTAAACCCTAAACCCAACACCGTCTTCTAAGGCCCTGCTGATCATCATTCCTTGGAAGATCTCAAGGCTCTTCAGCGGAACGGGTTTTAGGGTTTTAGGGACTAGGGGTTCGGTCGGGGGCTGGTTTTCAGGGTTTCAGGGTTCAGGGTTTAGGGTTTGGGGGGGCTTAGCCTGGTTTTCAGGGTTTAGGGTTTAGGGTTTAGGGTTAAGCCTGGTTTTCAGGGTTTCAGGGTTTAGGGTTTAGGGTTAAGGGTTTGGGGGGGGGACTTAGCCTGGTTTTCAGGGTTTCAGGGTTTGGGGTTTAGGGTTTAGGGTCTGGGGGGGGGGGACTTAGCCTGGTTTTCAGGGTTTCAGGGTTTAGGGTTTAGGGTTAAGGGTTTGGGGGGGGGACTTAGCCTGGCTTTCAGGGTTTCAGGGTTTAGGGTTGATCCTTTGAGTGCCATTCAGAGACGGGGGAGTTGGGTTTGTGAGCTGGCAGGGTTTTCGGGCTTAGGGTTTTCGGCCGTAGGGTTTAGGGTTTAGACATTTTGTGTGTGTGTGTGTTGCCTTTCACTGAATGTGTTTTATTTGTTTATCCTATACGTTATGCATATATCTGATCCAGACATGCTACAAGGTGGGATGTTGGTGCGCTGTACGTCATGGATGCTCAAAGGTGCTCGGCGAAAGACTCTGCCGGCCTCGAGCGCGAACTCTCGAAAGACAAATAGAACGGGGCTAGCATAGCCCCCTAAACCCTCAACCCAAAACCCTAAACCCTAAAAGCGGCATTCGACTTGGCGATGAAGGTAGCCGAGTGGATCGACTGATGCATATCGGCTGCTTTGTTGCGTATCTGTTCTGAGCACATAGTTTAGGGTTTAGGGGCGGTGTAAGGTTTCGGGTTTAGGGTTTTTGGGCTTTACCTGTGTCCCAAGAGACCTACCTTTTGAATGAATATAATTGGAAACCATAATAAGGAACCTTAGACGGTAGGTCTTTTCGGCTGCTGATTTGTCTCCAAAATCTCTACCGGTCGAAAATGGAAACCCGGGCCCGGTTGCCTGGTCGACTCTGTTGTCTTTGATTGGATTTGAGCCGGAGGCATAATATAGGGGCCTCAATAATTCCCAATACTATTTTGGGGTTCTTATTATAGTTATAGTATAGTATAATATACCCAAAACCCTATTCTACTTACAGAGGCCCCTAGACTAAACGATTCAGGGTTTCCCTCGACGCCGCACACTCAGCGCAAGGGTTCAGCAGTCCTAATCCTAAGCTGACATTTCACCTACCTCGGGGCCAAGATTATACCTTTCTTTGGAGGTTTGCAGTACTTGTAGCCTGGTTTGCAATTTGATATATTTGTAATACATTCATATCCCAATGAAAACCAAGCCAACTGCAGTTAGGAGTACTGCTGAGCCTGATATTGGGTCATAAGTGCGTTTATCCTCCCTGTGTCCTCTGAGCACATGGCCGCTTGACTTTGAGCCCCGGCCAGGGACAATGCAGACAAGATTGCCAGGGAAGGCGGACCCCCGGTGCAAGGCGGCAGCATCCCTTTTGTTTCAGGAGTCTCCAGTGTCGAAAACTTGAAATCCGCTTTCCTAAGCGGATGTTCAGACCTCCATTTTACACCCGGAAGTTGTAATACAGGTCGCGTTGAAGGAGGGGCCATTAGGAACAGGCTTCCTCAGGGGAAGATCCTAATCCAAGAAAGCGGAATCTACTTTCAGACCATCTACCTCGCAGCCCTTCTGGCTTACTACTGTAGTTCTTGCGAATCCAGGTTTAACCCTAAGACGCTAACCCCCCGCCCAGAAATCCACTACAGAAGCACCGTCTTAATGGGATGTTGGTAATAATATAGGGGCCATTCTGTTTTGGGGGTTCCTTGTTATAATTATAGCACAATACACCCCAAAACCCTGTTCTATAATTTTTGCGGCCCCAACATTACCTGAGCTGCCCCATGGCCTCGCGACTCGGACCCCTTTCCCCTTAACCCAGAGCTGATTCTGTCTTGAGGGCTCTTTCAGTGAACCCCAGAAAGTTGGAACATAGAGCTTAGGGTTTAGGGTTTAGGATAATCATTATCCTAAACCCTAAACCCTAAAACCCTAAACCCTAAACTCGCAATTTTCCGTCTTCTGATTTAGGCTTTCCGTGAGGCCCCTCCTCCTCTCGTCCCCCTCCATTCCCCGCTTGAGCCCTGACCTCTGAGACCAAAGGCCTTGACCCTAAAACCTAAACCCCTAAACCCCTAAACCCTAAACCCTAAACCCCTAAACCCCTAACCCCTAAACCCTAAACCCTAAACCCTAAACCCAAACCATAGAACCACCTTGAGATTCAATCCCGAAGTCTTTCTAAAGCCTGTGTCCCAGGACCGACACCCTTATAGATCCCTTCGGTAGGAACCTTTAGTTCAGGCACCCCCCAGAGACTCCAAAAATACCAAAAAATATGGAATTAGGTCCCTAAAGCTATAATAAGTATGGTCTTTTGGGACTTACGGTTGATGATATCAGTCCTGCACTACCCATAAGAAGGAATATGCCATAATTCCCATAGTTTAGGTCCTTGAGGTAATGCAGGATTTATACCATCAACCGTAGTTCCATAATGGTAGTGCATGTCGGAGCCTCTAGGACCCTTCTAGGGAGCCCTCTGCCCTCAACCCCCTTTGTTCCTATTGCGCTAGGCCTTGAGACCTCAACCTCGAAGTTGAGGGTTTAGGGTTTAGGGTCTCGGGTTTTAAGTCTTAGGGTCTAGGGCTTAAGTTTCAGGGTTTAGGTTTCAGGTTTTAGGGTTTAGGGGCTCAGGGTTTAGGATTCCGGGTTTAGGGTTTAGTAGGGTTTAATTTAAGACCCCGAGGCGCTAAACCCGGGGACCCGAAGACGAGGGGCCTTATTACCTAGAGCTAGAATAGGCTTTTGGGGCATAAAATACTAGAACTACATGAAGGCCGATCCCCTAAACCTTAAGCTGGAATTAACCCCCAAGGCCTAAGCCGTGAAGCACGGTGCCCTCCGCAACCGGGCCGCAGAGTGGTTCAAAAAGAAGTGCATCCAGCGGCTATGCTTTATGTACTTGGAGGCCCAGCTCGCCCTGGAAGAGCCCAACTCTCGACGACGATCTCAACTGCTTGCAGGCTATCAGTGCCGCATCCCCGAGCAGGATGCAGCCTGGGGTGTGGCTTACACCCAGGCCACATTTGCCGGAGCCCAACGCCGGTTTATTCCAGCAGGACTTGGATGCAATGGAGGCGCTCCTTGGCCAGCCCATCCCGGACAACGATGTGGTCTGGATGGATAGACTGGGAAAGGAAGGACAGCCGCCCCGGCACCTGGTTGTACAAGCCATGCAATTGCTGGTCTTTCGCCGGCTCCGCACGGCACTACGGCTGGAACCGGTAGCACACAATGCCAATCCGCAACCCCTTGCGAACTACCAACACCTACGACCTACTTCTGTGTTCGGTCCCTTTTACATAATCTATTAGGATTGATGATTAAGAACCTACAAAAGCCCTAACCCTGAACCAATATGGTAGTTTATAGGTGGAGACTCTGGCACGCTTCGAGCTAAGTTTTCTACGGGCATCCGGGGTCTGAGCAATTTGTGCTCTCATCATATCATCTCATATCATGTTACATCATATCATACGTGTGCTATACCATATCGTCTCATATCATATCATCTCATACCCTGTCTCATCTCACCTCACCACACCACTTCATATCACATCTTATTGCACCACATCATATCACATCATATCATACCACATAACATCATATCACATCTGCCTAAACGTCCTGCATAGTAAGGGCCAAACATGCCCATGCAACTCTACTGAGATTCTCATGGATCCTGCATTAGGCCCCATACAAACCCAATTCTGTTATAATGGCCCTGTATTGCACTCCTTGAACCCTAAGCCCTAAACCCTAAATCCATTAAAATCCACACTCCAAGCCCGAAGCCCCAACTCCAAAAGCCTGAACCCCAACACCGAAGTTCCGAACACCCTCAGACACGCTGGGTTCTTGTTAAGATTTTGTTTAAAGTTACCACTATGGGGATCTGTAGTAAAAGAACAGGGGTTTCTAAATTATGGTAACTTGAAAGAAATCCCTGACCCTAAACCCTAAACGCTAAATCCCTAATCCGTAAACCCTAAACCCTCAACCCTCAACCCTCAAGCCTAAACCTTAACAGGAACCCAGACATGTTTGGGAGAGCTTGCCGGTAGACTCAGCGAGGCTCCGTGTGATCAGATGTCCATGGACAGCCTCTACAAGGCAGCAAAACGCGCTTTTTTGTTTTTTTGGATTAGGGTTAAGCCGGGTTTAGGTTTAGGGGTTTATGTATAGGATTTATAGGGTTTTGGGGTTAGGTTTAGGGGTTTATACTTTTGGGATTTAGTTTAGGGCTTAGGGTTGTAGGGGTTTAGGGTTCAGGATTGGGATTTAGGTTTTCGCACGCTAGAGGAGGAAGCTCAAAACGCAGGGCCATGGTTCCAGAGGCTTCCGTCCTATTATAGCCTAACCTTTCAGCCGATTCTACTTATTTAAGGCCCCTACGTGGAGGTTCATGGGGTAGTTACAAGTGGCGTTACAAGTCCCCTAAGAAAAAGGTTATAACTACAGTTACCCGACTTATAACTACCCATGAACCTCAAAGTATGTATCTCTTGTTGATTATCCTAAACCCTAAACCCTAAACCCCAAACCCTAAACCCCAAACCCTAAACCCTAAACCCTAAACCCTAAACCCTAAACCCTAAACCCCTATATCGGCTTCATGAAGAGCGGGACTTTTCAGAGTTCAGGGTTCTACGTGGGAGACTCCGGGGGTTTTAGAAGGGGTTTTAGGGTTTTAGGGCTTTAGGGTTTTAGGGTTTTAGGGTTTTAGGGTTTAGGGTTTAGTGTTTAGGGTTTTAGAAGGGTCTTGTAGCCTGTTTCTTTTGTGAGCTTGAGCGCTCGGGAGCGTAATGGAGGTTACCACAGCGAGGAGACATAGATAGCAATCAGCAATGCTAATGCCCTCGCATGCTAGCTTAACGCAGCCGTGCTTTTGCAGTTTCAGGTTATCCACAAAACCAACCTTTAGAGCAGTTCTGATCAATGAGTTGTGGTCCGTGCGACCGAAGCCCCCGCGCCAAAACCCCGCATGGAGGTGCGGTTTACTTATCACAAAGATAAACTGCAGTTATAGCTCAATCATATCCGAGTAAACGACTTAGGGGTATAGACCAGTTCTTGCTGTGGTACCTGACTTAAGGGACCCATAGCTGGGTTATACGTACAGTTATACTTGGGCTATAAGAGATTTAGGATAGTTAGGAGCCTCGGAATATCCCGAGGGAAGAAATCCGGCCCTTACAAATGCTGGGTTTAGGGTGTGGAGTTTATGGGTCAGGGCTTGGTGCCAGCTGTTTGTTGCTGCACCCAACTGACGGAACGTAGCCCAGAGACTCCAATATCCCTTAATTGAGGAATAGATCCTACAAGGTATATTCCTTAATTGCGGGATATTGGAGTCTCTGGGTAGTCCCTGCATTTCTGAGCCAAGCGTGTCTTGTACGGTCAGTGTCCGCACCGTAGCTAGCCTTGGGTAAGCATGCAAGTATCACTGTCGGTTTCGTGTATGCGGCATGCGGTACCGCTAAAGCCTCTCTCAGTTGTTCTTGAGCCTGAGACCTTGAACATTCACGAAACCTTGTACATTGTACATGTAAAGAGTAGGCCTTGCATCAGCTTATATAACCCGAAACCTTGAAGAATAAAAAAGCCTCCTGTCGGTCAAGGTTGAGCTGCCCCTTTGTTCAACCGATGGCATAGTACTGATGCACGGCACTCATAGAGGGTTTAAACAGGTGTTTTTGTGCTGTAGGTTTTAGGGTTTAGGGTTACTTAAACCCTAAATTATGGCGTCTGAAACCCAAAAAACCCTCTCGAAACCCATTAGGGCTTAAGGAAGCCCAAAGCCCTAAACCCTAAAGCCTAAACCCTGAAACCCTACGCTACGCCCTGCATATCTCTAAAGGAGAGCCGCAACCCTACCGTAGGGTTTATAGGGTCTAAGGAACT
The DNA here is from genome assembly GCA_905231915.1 of Symbiodinium necroappetens. Lineage (NCBI taxonomy): Eukaryota > Dinophyceae > Suessiales > Symbiodiniaceae > Symbiodinium > Symbiodinium necroappetens. Next base: position 5,584 of record CAJNJA010014549.1, on the reverse strand, counting down.
ACCATAACCTACCTTTTTTTGCGGGTTATCAGTATAAACGGGACCTGCTTCAGAAGTAGGTTTTAGTAGTTCAAAGTATACCCTGAGTCGGATCAGAAGCCCCACCCATACCCGCAAAGTGCACACAGAAGGGCTCTTCGGCATTCAGAAGGGTTTAGGGTTGAGGGTTTAGGGGTTTAGGGGTTAGGGTTTAGGGTTTAGGCTTTAGGGTTGAAAAGGAATCTGCTCAGTTAAAACCCCGAGGAGAGTTGGAGGTTTAGGGTTAGGGCTTTCCGCCCAAAGGCGGCGGTTCCCTGCAGATGGAACCCCAGACGAACCCAGCCCTGAACCCGCGCCACCCTGCATTTTATGTAATTTACGAGGGTCGGAATAATTACTGATAGGGTGCTCTAAGGACACAAATTTTAAGGCTTTTGGGCCCAAAGACCATCCTGCATAAGGCTATTTTGTGCTATTTTCGAGCCTTAGGGTTATAGCCCATGTCATAGCTGTAGTATGAATATCCCCCAAAACACTACTCCAATCATTAAGGCCCCTATACCCAGGGTCCATATATACTACCCTCGCTCGCTGCTGCCCTGCCTTGCCCCGCAAGTATAGTATCTGTCCCCCCCTCAATACTTTTATTTTCAGGCTCTATATTCGAGCTTGGGGCGTAGGGAAGGCCAAAGGCGCATAGCTGAGGGCGTAGGGGAGGTTTCCAGTCGAGGTCTGCCCTCGTCCAAGACTTCTTCAAGGGAACCGAGAAACCCTAAACCCAGAACCCTAAACCCAGAACCCTAAACCCCTAAACCCAGAACCCTAAACCCCTAAACCCAGAACCCTAAACTCAAAACCCTAAGCCCAGAACCCTAAACTCAAAACCCTAAGCCCGAAAACCCTCGACTCGCAAACCCTCAGCCCGAAATCTTAGGCCCCAGATCCTAAACCCCAAGCTCTGAATCCTAAGCCCGAAGCTAAATGAAAATACTAAATCCCTGAACCCCCGTAAATCCCTGAATCTTTAAATCGCAAAGCCCTAAACCCTAAACCCTAAATCCTGAAATCCCTAAGCCCTAAACCCTAAAAAATTCCCTAAACCCTAAATCCTGAAAGCCCTAAGCCCTAAACCCTAAAAGTCCCTAATCCCTAAACCCTAAAAGCCCTAAACCCTAAGCCTCCAAGGTCCTTGCCCTGCTCTTGGACTGGGAGGCGAATTTCGCCCCGTGGGGAACTGTGGCCCATTTCCGATGCAGACGAGCTGGGTTACCTTGGGGGGTTCTAGGGGTTCAGGGTTTAGGGTTCAGGGTTTAGGGTTGAGGGTTGAGGGTTTGGTGACCTTCCCAACCTCCTACTCGCTGCATCGAACGCTAATATTCTGTCTCAAGCAGAAAAGCCAGCGGGGACAACATCCATGCAGCTGCAATTCAAGACAGGACTTGCTGTGGACACCGGTTGAAACATGTCCACGCTCATGTGCTTTCTACGGTTGATGATATAAATCCACCATAATTCCCACAGTTTAGGGTCCTTAAGGTAATCCAGGATTTCTATCATCAACAGTATCTCCCTAGGCTTGCTTTTGCAAACCCCCCCGAGCCCAAAATGCAAAGCCCAAGGCTCGAGAGCAGACCACCTCCACAAGCCTGAACTTTAAGCTTCAAAGGACACTCAAGTAACATACTGCTGTTGATGATAGAAATGAAATCCTGCATTACCTTAAGGACCCTAAACTATGGGAATTATGCTCTATTCCTTAGTACGGGTAGTGCAGGATCTGTATCATCAACCGTAGCAACATCATCCCCTTTTGAGTCCAGCTAATAACAAAAGAATCTATAAGGCCGTCTGAGGTTCCCGAAACCCCGTGTACGAAACCCGCAAAACCATGCAGCAGCCCTCTGCCGGACCCCCTTTTTACAGGAGCCTGGGAAAGGTCCTTGAAGAAGCCTGTACAGTAGAGGATCCTTGCAGAATCATTCCGGGCTTCGATGGTTCATTACTTACTGGCCAGGAGCTGCAAGGTACCCTTGTGGGCATTAAACCCTAAACCCTAATACCCTTTGCTTTGAACAGTGGGCATTTAGGCTAGACCCAGAGACTCCAAAACCCCTTAATAAAGGAATATGCCTTAAATCTTATTGGGGTTCCGATTGTAATTTAAGGTATATTCCTTAATTCCCTTATAAAGACCCTTATAGATCCCTTTTAAGGCCCCCTTATAATTTAAGGTATATTCCTTAATTAAGGGGTTTTTGGAGTCTCTGGGGAGGTTGGAGGGTAGTTAAGGGGAGCCCGGAACTTCAGGTTTTGGGTTTTGGTTTTAGGGTTTTAGGGTTTAGGGTTTAGGGTTTAGGGTTCAGGGTTTAAGGGTTTAGGATGCGGAGTTAAACCCTAAACCCTTGGACCCTTTGTTTTCGGCTTGCGACCTGTGCTGGCTTACAGGGCCTGGGGCTTTGGGATTTCAGGTGTGCGGGTTGACGCCCTTTTGGGTTTGAGTACATATTGATGGCTTTTAGGGTTTAGGGTTTAGGGTTTTTTCGGCCAGGCGCATCAAGGGCTTCAGACGGCTACGCTGACATGATTGTGCCCTCAAGCCTAAACCCTCAACCCTCAACCCTGCACCCTAAACCCCAAACTCTAAGCCCGAAGCTCGGATGAAGCAGGTGGAAACAGGTGCTGAGCAAACACCCTAGGTTTAAGACCAACTATTACTACAGGAAGTCTTGGCCCAACTTCCCGGAGCCTGCCTATTGGTGGGGTCGGAATATTCGGTTTTAGGCTCTGGAACCCTCAAGGAAAATGATTTGCATCCTTTGTTGCCATTCTTTCAGCAGCATATGCTGTTCGGTTCCGAACGCAGGTCCACACTTGCTTGGAATTGAAATCAAGGTGCAACGGTACCTAGACGATTGCACACTGGCTCTGCAGATGCTTCTTCAAGTTTCATAAGCTCTAAGCTCCAAGGACCCACATGGGTAGTTCTCTAAACTAGGTTGCCTTTTGAGGTACCCAATATAGTACGGCACCCTTATTAACAGGACCCTAAAAGGGACCCTAATTTGGAGAGCTACCCACATGTTAATGCTTGTTGGCCTCAGGACCATGCTCGAATATAGAGGCCTAGGCAATTACCAATCTTATTATTCCCTCGGGCCCTCCGGTTCCATGTTATAACTGTTGAAAAGCATACCTCAAAACCTTGGAGTCTTCCCGGCATGGGCCCAGGGATCATGTCTCCATAGCTTCCCTAAACTCAAAACCTTTATTCCTCAATGTAACACCTTCGTGTTACGAGTACGTACTACCCCGAGCCCCAAACTCCTGATCTGCTGGGCCATAAATCACTTGGAGGTGTAGGACCTAAACCCTAAAACCCTAAACCCCTACCCGAAACCACCATATCCTACCTTTGTGTAGGTTCTTGCTAGACACCCTGAGGGCGATTTTATGGGCTACCCCCTAACCCCTAAACCCTAGACATGTATGTATTTATGTATGTATGTATGTATGTATGTATGTGTATACGCGTATGTACATGTATGTTCATATATCAGTGGTTCGGAATTTCTGCTTGTTGGGATTCAGGCTTCGCGATCTGTCACCTATTGCTGATTCAGGCCCGTGGTTCAGGCCATAGACTGAACTCTTATGGCCCTAAACCCCTAAAACCCCTAGACCCTAAACCCTACCCTAAGGGTCCAAAGGACCCAATAATAGGGTAAATCGGTTGCGGATAGTAGTTATCTAGGTTTATATATTGGGAGAGTATATGATTATCAGGTACTTGGACCCTTCGGGCTAAACCCTACACATCCCTTATAGACCCCTTTTTAACGCGTTTTTTAGGGGTTCTGTAGTGCTAAAGGAATCCTCCCACTTGCATCTCGATTCTGCATTGCGCCTGGGAAGCCTCGTGCAACACAGGGACCTGAATACGGTTGATGATATAAATCCTGCATTACCCATAATGAGGACCATAATTCCCATAGTTTAGGGTCCTTAAGGTAATGCAGGATTCATATGATCAACAGTATCTCAATAGTAATACCGGGTAAGGGCCCTTGCGCCATTATTTAAAGTTTCGGGATGGTGGTTTGGGTTGAGGGCGTAGAGTTTAAGGATTATGTTTTTGAGTTTAGACAAAGCCAAGTAGTAGTCCATCCCTAAACTCGGAACCCCAAGCAAATCGCAGAGCCGAGTGTGTCACGGTTTCTGTTCCTCGTTTTTCGTTCTCTCGGCTACACCGCCTTTACTGGCGCGCTTCAGCCTTACGTGTTTGTCGGTCTCCAAGTAAACGCCCCGAAGTGGGCCAAGTTTTGCGAGTACCGAAACCCTAATCCCTAAACCCTTTCCAAAACCTAAACCCTAAACCCTAGTCAAACCTTAATCCCTAAACCCTAAAACCTCCGCCACAAGTTCAGATCTTCGAGGTTTTCAGAGAAATGCTCTCAAGGCATTCGGTGTTGCTGTTCCGTAGTTTAGCCGCAGCATTTAAATTCAGGTTTTAGGCTTTAGGGTTAAGGTTTCAGGTACTTTGGATTACAATTTGTCTACTGTGTGTGTGTGTGTTTACATATATATATATATAGAGAGAGAGAGAGAGACAGAGAGAGAGAGAGATTGAGTTTTAACATTCGAAGCTGTGCAGAAGTGAGGAAGTGCGCCACCGTGAGCTGAGCGAGCTGTGTTTTGATCATTGTTTTGCAATGAGTGTCCCAAAGGGTCCAAGTACCATTATAGTAGCTACTTAGCAGGTATTTGGGCCCCAAAAGTATATACTATACTATTACTTGGAGCCTTTGGGTGTTGGGTCCAGACGGTCCAGGTTCCGAAATCTTGGAACCTGGACCTTGAGCTCGTACGAACCCTGGATCTAGAAGCCACGCGACACGACGGCGTCTCGGACATGACTCACTTGCCCAGGGCTTCCTCTCTAAGGATTTGGGATCTTGGTTCGTTTAGGATGTTGGGCGAAATTGCTTGTAGTAGTTGAGTGTTATGAATCCAGTTTTGAGGGGTTGTTAGCAACGTTGCGTCGGTGCTGTGAACTTTTTGTATTCGCCGAGGGGGAGGTTTAGTTAGTTAGGGCACCTCCATCAGTTTGATTTGGGGTTTAGGGTGCTATAGGGTTTAGAGTTTAGGGTTTAGGGTGCTATAGGGTTTAGGATTTAGGGTTCTATAGGGTTTAGGGTTTAGGGTTTGGGGTTCTATAGGGTTTAGCGTTAAGGGTTCTATAGGTATTCAGAATCATAGGTGGAAAGTAGTGAATAACGGTAGGGCTTTTACCCTACACACGAACCCTCAACCCAAATGGCCTCGACCGCCCAAAGCTCCGGAGTCCGACTTTGTGGAACGCCCAAACAGCACGTCTACTTACCCATAGGCTCCTAAGTAGTTCCTTTTTATGGTTTATATTTAGAATCCTATAAGGTAATCCCGAAAAAGGAACTACTTAGGGGCCTATGGGTCGACCCTGAAATATCCTTTGCCCAGCCAAAGCAAAGCCCGCGCCGTAAGCTCAAGTGGGCACGTCAGACTAGAGCCCCTGATACAGATCGAAGGAGCACGTTTCATCCCGATTTCTGTAAACCCCCCCCCCCCC
>CAJNJA010014547.1:0-12153 GCA_905231915.1 Symbiodinium necroappetens | reverse complement strand
GGAACCCAACAGAGCTCCAAGAAGACCATTCCCGACTCCAGTCAGCATGGCACTGACGAACGAACCTCAGAGGTGGAGGCAAGCTCCAGTTTAACTCCATGATAATGACGCTGGGCCGAACGAAGCGCAATGCGATTGAGGCAAGCACACAGTCGCATGAGTCGACGTCTACCTTCATGAAGTCAATGGGCATGGGCGATCCTGGTCTCCCTCTAAAACCCGCGCCGCGCAGTAGCTTGCGAATATTGTCAGGCCGAACAAAGTCACTGACAAAGCGTATGCCTGCCCGTGGCAGGAACTCTTTGGGCGGGCCCACTGGGTCAACGAAAAGGCCCGTTGCATTCCGCTGTAAGGCAATCGCCCAGAGAGGATCGCTCCAGCTACCGGCCCCGAAATTCAGGAGGCGTCTGGTGCGCCCCTGGCCGAGCATATCCCACAGGCGAACCGCTGCTGACTCGTCATCCTCATGCAGTGCTATCTGAGAACACCGATCGGGAAGCTGGCGATGCCCAAACTGAAATGATTCTCGTGCACGCAGATCTGCATCAGTCACCACCCATTTCGCTGCCGAAGCCAGCATCCCCATGTTGCTGAATTCGGACAAGTCGAAAGATCCAGCACAAGGGCCCTGAGACAACTTGACTTGCCTCAGCTTCTTCTGCAAATGATCTCGAGCTTGCAATGCCCGGCCGTGACAGCAGATCTCCATGTGCCGCCCTTCGCCCGTCCAGCCTTACTTGTTCAGTTGCCTAGGGAACGAAATGCTCACCTTTGAGATTATCAAGCAATTGAATGGGGACAAAAACTCTAAACCCTGCAGCAAACCCGGTAAGCCTACCGAGCAGCACTTCTGCATCCAGAAAGGGTCAGCATCATTGCAACACTTCAGTGCCGTCCAATAGCCATCGAAGCACAGCTGTGGAGCAAGCATCTTATTACTTGTCTATTACTCTGATAGTTGTTTGTTTTAAACTCTTATCAGTTCATTTTTTGCTATTGCTATGATTGGCTTCTAAATCATGCTCGTTTCGTTATTCTGCTTCTTTATTCTTATTATGAAGATCATTGTGGTTGCTTTGCTGCTACGAGAAATATAACCAGTTGTCGCATTATAGCGATTATGATTGTTGCGACTTCTATGACTATTGTCATATTTCGACAGTCATGATGTTTTTCACTATTTCACAGATTTTGCGTACTGTGTATGATTAAAACTCGTGCTACCCCAAGATTCAATAGTAAAAAAGGGACCATAACTATGAATTGGAGCAAGTTCAATAGGGTTTTGGGATCTGTCGCTTGGGATCTTCTAATAAGGGGCTCTAAAATGGGGCACGGTTGCTAATCATTCCGAACTCCATGTCGCACCTTCGACTGTTTCTCCAGTTCTGAGCCATCCTAAAGCACCCCGGCACTCCGCAAGTATTTAGGGCTTACTTGGAGGTTCATGGGTAGTTATAAGTGGGGTTATAAGTCCCCTAATATGTATAGTTACCCTACTTATGACCCCATTTATAACTGCCCATGAACCTCCAAGTAGGATGTCTGTATGATTCGGGCTTACGTAGGTCCCTCGAAGCCTGGAGTTTCGGGGAGTGCGGCCTCGGGTTCAGGGTTCGGGGACATACTTCTAGGCGCGGGATTGAACCTCTCCTTAAGGTTTAGGGTTTAGGGTTTAAGGTTTAGGGTTTAAGGTTTAGGGCTTAGGGTTTAGGGTTTCGGGTTTAGGGAAAGATCGTGGGAACCAAGAAACATAAAAGTAGGCCATGGCCCCAAGGAGTTCGGGCGCTGCATTCCAAGCCCAGAGCTCGCCGCAACGAAAAAAACGTGAATGCACTGGAGGGGCCTTAATAAGTAGAATAAGTTTTTGGGGGGGTATACATAAGTAGAATAAGTTTTTGGGGGTATAATAAGTTTTTGGGGGTATTAATAAGTAGAATAAGTTTTTGGAGATATGTTCCTAGTAGGCTGCTAGTAGGGTTTATTGTCATTTACTGTGTACAGTAGGAGTTGTTTAAGGTTTAGGGTTCAGGGTGTAGGGCATGGGGATGCTTGGGGTTGAAAAATCATGTGAGCTTATATTGTGTGGACTGACATCCAAAAGCCCCCCAACAAAAACACAACAAAAAGAATGCCAGGAGGACTAAACCCTAAACCCTAAACCCTAAACCTCTGCAGCTACCTTTGCGGTGAAGCTTAGGGAAGCCCGAGGGGGTGTGAGCCCAGGCAGCGCAGCAGCGAGCGAGGCTAAAGCACAGTGGCAAAAACCACTGGATGGAGTGGGTGTGTCACGAAATAATAGGGAGGGATAAGGGAATCTCAGGTTTAGGGTCTGAGGGTTTTGGGGTATAGGGTCTACAACTTGTGACATTGTGGCTTGGAGGGGTTCAGAGTCTTGAGTTCAAGTTTCGTTTAGCGTCTTGGGTTTCGGGTTTCGGGCATTGTAGGGTTCAGGATTCTTGCTGCTGCAATGACCGCATCTACCATTCGTCGCCGCTTCGGTTCATTCACTATGAAAGATTTCAGTTTGCTGAACATCAAAGAATGTTGCTAAAACTGGCGAAAATCAAGACATCCCTGCTACAACTCATGGAATGCTAAGTCCAAGAAGTAGAGGTCAGGACGAATGAACGGCAGCGCTGTTTTGACACAAGAGCAGTCCGGAACATCTAAGGTCACTGATGCATTCGCGCGTGCCGTGCTGCCATTTCGGTTTATTCGGAATGTTTGGGCTTTCACGACCACAGCATCCTGACAGCAACACTATTGCAAGAGGAATCGCTATAAGAGGTAGAACATGTCACAAAAAAGCAATGCTGCAGCCCAAACTCTGACAACAGCATTATGATGTCTGCCCAAATCTTGGCACCTGGTAAATGACATGGGCAAGGTATTACGCACAAGCCGGTCTGTGCAGCGTGCTGTGAAACACCGCCCGTGATATGGTGCCAGAGTAGGCAACAGATTTCGGCACCCGACTTATCCGAGGTGAGCGGACCACTCAGGCGAGACATGCTCATGGCTAGGAACCATGCTCTCTCTGTCTGCTGACCTTCTTCTGCCGTTTTTGGTCCGCAAGTCAGGCCCCCGGCACCGCCCCAACTCGATACTGAACAAAGCTTCTTGTTCAGGAGTACAGGTTCCAGGGACCATCAAGCACCCACCCCAAGCCCTAGAGCAAACATAGCGTGAAGCACTGCTAGAATCGCGGAGAGTCCCCGAAAGCCTAGACTTTCACTTTCGCATCATGCATCTCCTGGAGAACTTGCCACTTTCGCGTGCGCTCCTGTGCAAAAATATCCAGAATATAGTATAGTATAGTATAATATAATGTGATATACTATAATATAATATAATATAATATAGTATAATATTATCGGCTGACTCTCATCACGAGACCGGGAGTCCCGAAGGGGGGGGGAGGTCCTGCCACTAAGAAACCGATGTACCGAGGGTATGACGAGAACTCAACGACTCTGGGCGACTTTGAGAATGTTCATCTGCCATCCGTCGGGTTCGGGGATAACCCTAAACCCTAATCCCTAAGCCCTAAGAGGTAGGGTTGCGGGTTTAGGTCTTTTTCAGGTTCAGGCTTAGGCTTGTGGCTGTGGATTACGGCTTGGAGGTCTGGGGTTCAGGGATAACATGGCTTCTGATGAAAACACCCGGACCCCCAAGTACCCTTTGATAACAGGAGACTCACTGGAGCCCTTATGATCCGTATATAACGGGTATTTAGGCCCCAATGGAGGGTAGTTGAGGAGTCCAGGGACGCATCGAGTCTAGAGCTTTGGCCGTGACTCCCTCGACATGTAGTCTACCCATGGGAGTAGTTCCTTTTTATGGTTTATATTTAGAATCCTATAAGGTAATCCCAAAAAAGAACTACTTAGGGGCCTATGCGTATCCACCCAGAGCCCTACGCCACATTGCGAGCAGAATCCAGGGAGCCAGGTCCCTCGACCTGAACCGAACCTAAACCCTAAACCCCAAACCCTAGGCCCTAAACCCTAAACCCTAAGCCCCAACCCCTAAACCCTAAACCCTAAGCCCTAACCCCTAAACCCTAAACCCTAAACACTTTAAAGCTCCACTCCTATGGAAGACAAGCAAGGGAAATCCAAACTTCTCTACTCGAGTCGGAACCATGCTCTGAAGCCACTAAACACTAAGCCCAAACGCCCTAAAGTGTTTAAGCTCTCAAGCCTCAGCAAAATGGAAAAAACAGGCGGAGGTTTTGGAGCTGGGAATGAGTTTGGCCCTAAACCCTAAACCCTAACTACACCAAAAACCGATAGAGTTTAGCAAACCCCTACACTCCCTAATCCCTAAACTCCCTAAGCCCTAGACTCCCCAAGCCCTGAACTCCCTGAACCCCTGTAAGGTTTAGGGTGAGCAACCCAGGTCCTGCTCACGTCGACCTTCCTCCTCTTCGTCGGCGCGATGCTTGGCCGAGCACTCGTCGAAGAGCTGGGGGTCTGCCTGAGACGTGAGGTTTAAAGTTCAGCGTTCAGGGTTTAGGGTTTAGGGTTTTAGGGTTTAGGGTTTAGGATTTAGGGCTGTAGGCGTGCGCAGGTCCGTGCATGTTCGGGGTTCAGGATTTACCTTAAACTGCCAAAACCTTCTCTGTCGTAGGCTATTCTCAACCCTAGTCTAGAGTGTATGAATTTAGAGGGACCCTACAAAAATAGTAGGTTATGGTAGGTTAGGTAAGGTGTGGGGCTTTGGGGTCTAACACGCGAACAGAATAACATGCGGTGGGCTACCCAAAGCACTGTGGTGGAGGGTTGGGAGTGTAACTAGCTTTGGAAGGGCCAGTTCGGTCGGCACGTCGGCCATGATTTGCAACAAGTTGAAAAGCCTCTAAGTCCTTAAACACGACCCTAAACCCTATAAAGACCCTAAAACCCTGAAGCCTGAACCTTTAAAAAGAAAACCCCAAAACCCAAAAAGGAATGCGGTTGAAAGCTGGGAAACAACTTCTGGAGGGACTCCCAACATGAACCGATCACTCTCAAGACTTTGCTAATATAGGGGCCTTCATAATCAGAATGGGGTTTTGGGGTATACTATCCTATATTTATAATAAGGAACCCCGAAATAGTGTCGGTAATTATTATAGGCCCCTGTAGTAGACATGAGCACGAAGGAAGCGCAGCCACAAGCCCCAAGCCCAACAGAACAGACCGTGGGAACATGTAACATAACATTTCATATGAATGCAAAATGCGATAAAAGATCACATGCAGCATGCAGCTGCAACCTTTGAGATAATCTGGACAATAAGACACTGTAAGAGATAATCTGCCGTGTAATATGATCTGCGGGTAGTCAGGCAAGACGGAGCCACCTCCATCAGCAGCTTCAGCACGTTGAACGTCAATCCATGAACCTCAGAAGTCAGAAGTGTCGGATGAAATCCGGACGGTAAACAACGACATCAACAACCAACAACCCATAACCAAAGATCAACCGCCAATGACCAAGAACCAAAAGCCAACAACCACAACAACAACAACAACAACCACTACTACTACTACTACTACTACTACTACTGCTACTACTACTACTACTACTACTACTATCACAAATACAACTACAAATACAACCACAACCACAACGAACACCGCGACAACCATCACCGCCGCCGCCAGCGCCACTGCCATCGCCGCCGCTACCGCCACCGCCACCGCCACCGCCACTACCACCACCACCGCCACCACCACCACCACCACCACTACCACCACCACCACCACAACCACCACAACCGCAACGACAACCACAACCACAACTACAACCACAACCACAACCATCACATCAACTGCAGCAGCAACACTAACAAGAGCAACAACCGTGGTCGTGGCTATGCCCTTCATGTTCTTCGTGCAGACCTGGTAATCGTAGTAAGATCACCAGCAGCAGTCTCCCCATTTCCCACTTCTGCTTCTGAACTACTAGTAGCACGTCGACGACGACTGGTTCTACCACTTGTACTAATGTTGTGTTGCGTTCAGTAGCGAGACTCTCAGCACTATTGCAACGCGTCTTAGCAACCTAAACCCTAAACCCTAAACCCCAAACCCTGAACCCAATTAATATTAACAACACTACCAGGACGACTACTGCTCGGAGTTGTTGCTGCTATATGGACATGTATGTTGATCTTCACCAGGTATTTAGTGCCCGGGATGAAGGTACGTTTAACTCGGGGATGTATCATGTAAACGCATAAGTGCATGTGGGTTGTTCTCTAAATTAGGGTCCCTTTTGGATCCCCACAATAGTGCAGCACCCTTACCAAAAGGACCCTAAAATCCTAGTTTAGAGAAATACCCATGTGGCTGGAGAATCTCTGAGTTTCGCGCCGCGCTGTTCCAGTGCTGTTTCGAGTTTTTGTAGAGGGCACCGATGATGATCGGGAACAGCTCCTGTCAGGTGGAGGGTCAGGCTCTGAGTCAATACCTCTGTGGCACGAACCGACAACTGGGGCCTTCATGATCAATCAGATTAGTTTGGGGGGACATATTATAGAATGTTTATGCGGGGACTACAAGGGGGTACTGTCAGTAATTCTTTCGACCCCTATAGTAGGTCGACTTGCTGGGATCGAACCTCACGGTGGCATACTCTGCTGCAGAGTCGTGCAGAGGGGACAGGGAATTAAGGGCTGGTCGGAGGTGGCTTCGAAAGCCAGGGTGGAACTCGTTTCATGGTTGTCTGTAAGCACTGAGAGGACAGTGGGCTCACCACAACACGGGTTCAAGCCCAAACATAGTGAAAGAACACAGTTCATCCCAACGTTTCTGATACTGCTTATGGTTGTGGCATGGATGAAGCAGATAAGTCCGCCTGCATGCGCGCAGAATACCCGAAACCCTGCGACGCAAAGACCTGTGGGTTTAGGGTTTAGGGTTTAAGGATTCTAGTGCTAGGGCATGCGATTTTAGGGTCCCGGTGCAGATTCCTCGAAATCCCCTCTCGGAGAAGAACGTGATGCCTGTTTAGTTTAGCAGGCTCCTGATACAGTAAGCACCCCTACTTTGGAACAGTACAGGATCCCTTTCATCCGAAGCCCCCGAATATTTCAAGACGCAGATGCTGAAACCAACGGGGTCCCCCTGGCTCTAGATAATTACCAGACTAGTAGGCTACCGGACATGTAACACCCTAAATGGCTGACACCTGGCGGTTTGCGTTGATCAGCTTGACGATGTAGTCCTCAGAGGGAAGTGGCCCTAAACCCTAAACCCTAAATCCGATTCTCTTGGGGGCCTTCTTCCAAAGCAGACCCTGAGAAGAGGCAGTTCAGGCTTTAGGGTTTGGGGTCTGTGAACTTTGCACACTCCCTTGAACCCGAAACCTTCAACCTTAAACGTAAGGTTCGGGGTCTAAGGTCAAAGTTGTGTCTTTTTGCTCAGAGTCCGCGTTGGGAACTGAAAAGCAAGCCATCAAAGCCAAACCCCTAATCCTTCAAAACCCCATAGACCCTTAACCCTAAACCCTAAAGCCTAAAACCCCAAACTCTAAAGCCTAAACCCTAAACCCTAAAGCCTAAACCCTAAACCCCCCTAAACCGAACGAAGCTTCAAGACTTGCTCGTGAGTGTCGAGTGCCTACAAGGCCTTCCAAGCTCTTTGAGCTCAGCCTCAAACCCGGGCAGCCTGATGACTTAAAAAAAGAGGGCCTTCATAAGGTTTCGGGTTTAGGATTTAGGGCTTAGGGTTTAGGGTTTACATAAAGTTTAGGGTTTACAGAAAGTTTAGAGTTTAGGGCTTAGGGTTTCGGGCTTAGGGTTTAGATAACTAGAATAGGGTGACTTTAGCGGGTTCCTTTAACGGGGTAATAAGGGTTACTGAAAGGGTTACTATGATATAGGGGCCTTGATAGTTAGAATAGGGTTTTGGGATGCGTTTTTGTGAAATTAGTAAGGAACGCGAAGGAAAAACATTGACCCCTACTTGAAGGTTCATGGGTAGTTATGTAGGGTTCTGTCAAGAGGTCTATAGGATTCAGGGCTCTAAACTAAACCCTAAACCCTAAACCCTAAACTAAACCATAACAGCCGAGCATCGGTGTTCCAAAAGAAGAGAGTCCTCTCGGCCACCTCCGGCGGAGAAAGGGCTGCAGCAAGGACTCTACTAACCCCCCTTGAAGGGTTTAGGGTTTAGGGTTTGGCTTTAGGGTTTAGGGTAAGGGCTGCAGCAAGGACTCTACTAGGTCTGGTTAGGGTTTAGGGTTCGGGTGTTAACCGTCAGGGTTTAGGGTAATCTCGGGGAACTTGGCATGTCGGGCTTACGTAGGCTTTTGAACATGGGCTAGACCCCGATTGCGGGATCTGCAACCCAAACATAACCTAGGTATGTAGATCCTAAACCACATACCACATCCTCAGAACGGAAGCAACAACACAAACTTCAAACAAAACTAGTAAATGGCAGTAGTAAGTAGCAGTTTTTATCTGAACCATAGTATTTAGTTAACCTATTGGTATAGCATCTAAAAGAGCGGACATCGAAACTTGCAAAGCCAATCTTCAACTGTAGGCCTTGCATACACCCTGAAACCTACATGATGTGGTCCATTCCGAAACCCTCACCTCCCACAAAACAAACATATGTTGGCCACAATCCTGGAGTCTTACGGTTGAGGGTTTAGGGCTTAGGTCGATAAACTTCATGTTAAGCGAGTGGTGCTTGCGTCTCTTTCAGACAATTTTGCACACAACGGTCTGGCACACAAGAAGAGGCACGCATATAAAGATGTTTTTCAGTGCATGCAAATGCGCATACATGTGTGTAGCTGCATAGGTGTGCATGCATGCAGGGAGGTAGGTAGGTCGGTAGGTCGATGTGTCGGTCGGTCGGTAGGTTGATGGGTCGGTGGGTCGATCGGTCGGTCGGTCGCTCGCTCGGTCGGTCGGGTCGGGCGGTCCGTCAGTCGGTAGGTAGGTATGTAGGTAAGTAGGTAGGTAGGTAGGTAGGTAGGTAGGTAGGTAGGTGAGGTGTATGTGTATGTGTATGTGTATGTGTATGTGTATGTGTATGTATATGTATATGTATATGTATATGTATATGTATATGTATATGTATATGCATATGTATATGTATATATATATATATAGGTGTGCACATTTATGTATGTGAGTATGTGCATGCATATATATATATATATATCTGTGTGTATGTGATATATATATATATATATTGATTGTGAGTGTGCGAGTGTGCGAGCAGAAAGCCCATCAACCCCCAAACTGTCTGCGTGCCTGGAAGTGGGGGCAGGTGATGCACAGCGCAAGGCGGCGGAAGAGGACGTCCTTCGGCGGATTTTCTACCAACTTTAGCACGACAAGGCCACCCTCCCTCTAACAAACTAGTCAACACTGAAATCCTGGATGGTTTCTGGCAGAGTGAAAAATGAAACCCTAGGTGAACATCTCGAGCAAGCCTAAACCACAAAACCAAAGCTCCTTAGAGACCTAGGCCCACAAGATAGCTCCACGAATTGAATCACAAGTACATGCACGCTGAACGGGCGGAGATGAAGCAGCCTGCATGCGGTGGAACTCTGGCGGCTGGGTCAGCTCAAGCGTCTCCTGCGAGGCAGACAGCAGCCTATATAGGGGCCTCAATAATTACCTATATTATTTTGCGGGCTCCTTAGTATAATCATAGTAGAATGGGCCCCAAAACTCTATTCTAATTATTTAAGGCCCCTATATTTTTCCGGCCAAGCCAGACTCACTACCCATAGGCCCCCAAGTAGTTCCTTGTTGTGGTTTATATTTAGAATCCTAGAAGGTAATCCCAAAAAGGAACTACTTAGGGGCCTATGGGTAAGGCTAGGTCGGGCTTAGGGCTAGGAGCGTGGGGACAGGATTCGGGACAGCTGATAAACACTGGAGGCTCCGAAACCACGATAGACAGCATCACGTCAAAAGCAGCCACAGGAACAGGGACCGAATGGGAAGAGGGATGAGCTACAGCGTTCAGTCGCTCTTGTCGGCTCGAGTGCTAAACCCTAAAGCCTAAACCCCAAACAGTTTGCTTCGTTGCTGTTGGCTCCAGGGATCTAAACGGGTTTCTGTACGGGATTCCAAAGCGGTACTTTAAGAGCTGTTTTATAAGGGTGCCGTACTATTTGGGGGGACCTAAGGGACATTCATTTCGAAATACTACCCATATTTATGCTGGCACTATACGGCACTACGAAACCTGGGCTATCTTACAGTTTAGGACGATAGGGGGCTTACTAAACCCTGAGTATACAACGACGAATCGAAGACCCAGGGGCTTGAATCTTAGATCGTCTTTCGCCCAGTTCCAAGATAGGTTCGTGTATAGGTCAGCGTTCAAGGTTCGGGTTTAGGTTTTAGGGTTTAGGGCCTTGGGTTTACGATTTAGGGTTAGGGCTGAGAGGCTAAAGATTTGGGCTTAGGGCAACAGATCCACGAGTCCGAACTTCCAAAACACCCGGCTTATGATGTGTCACTCGGTATCTTCGGCACCTCGAGCTCATTGAGGAACAACACCTGCTTAGAGGTGATCGACACCTGCAGCGCAGAAACGGTCAGGCCTCCCTCTGGCACGATTCAAAACCGTGAAATAATGAACCGTACTGAGAACTGAGTGCTCTTGGTAGTAAAGAAAGGGGCCTCAATAATTAGACGAGGATTTCAGTGTTTTATACTCATAAGAAGGAGCCCAACGGAATAATGTAGGTAGTTATTTCGAGCTCTAAGCTGTACTTACACTCAACTCCATGTTCGTGATCGAAGCTCTCCGGCCCCCGTCACGCACACTGAGCCGCTTGACCAATCCATGTTTCGTTCCCCATGCCCCAAACCCTGAATTAAAACGCATTGATCCCTGGACAACTACCAGCCTCTAAAACGGACCGCGATCCTAAGGCCACGACAGGCCAATATCGCAGCATGGAAGTGATGATGTCGTATGCCAGGCGTGGGTCCTGGAGCCAAGAAGCTCTACGACTTAGGATCTACAAAAGATCATATAGAATAACCTAGAATAATATAGTACTGTATAGCATAGTAAGAAAAATATCATATAGACTAATCTAGAACAATGTAGTACAGTATAGTATAGTAACAGCTTTATTATCATAGAATCTATAGGTGTTGTACCGAACTCTGAAACCCCTGAATCCCCAAGGCAAGGATCTCCAATCATAAGAAAAAGTTAGAGTTTAGGGTTTAGGGTTTAGGGTTTACAGTTCAGGGAATGCTAGGGCTGAAAACTTTAGCAAATTTCGCGCTTTGGTTCGGGAAATGGAAACATAGGCGACTGCGCCTCCCCAAGTGCATGTCGAGGTCTAGGCATGCCGGGCGGTTGCAGGCGCAGCGCATTGTACTTGAGCTTTCCAGCGACGAAGCCAGTCGCTGACATTGCAACTGCTTGGGAGTGTGCAGCTCGAGCTGTACTACGAGACAGCTCTACAAGTCTAGCTAGAAGTGCTGCACGGTATCTTCTATTTAGGCACACTGCATCGGACAATTTCAACACGACTGGTAAGAAGCAGCAGCAGAAAAGACAGCTAATGGCAAGGAAGTTAGCATCGGCTTGACCACAGCAGGCACGTCCTTCTCAACATACTGGGCCATGCAGTATGACAGCTGCTGGTAAAACGAGGCCAGCGATTTCACCTGCCAAGTCTTCAAGTTGGGAGTTTGTTGCAGGCATTACGCATCTATACACCATCCCACAAAATGTGATCTGATACTGTTGCCATACTTCTGCTCAAAACATGTTGTCATGTTTTGTCATCAACTCCTGACCTACTTTATTCCAGTTTATAGCCGAATCCGTCTTCATCTATAATATAGTTAGTTCTATTCTCTGCACGTCAAGCTCCGCAAACCTCGAAACCCCCAAGCCCAATCCGCAAACCCAAGAATCTGAGAACTCTCAGCCCCCAGAACCGTCTCATAACTATATATGCATGCTGTGGAGGTGGGTTATCAGGTTGCCACCTTCCCGTCCAAGGAACTACACTGATGTAGTTCAATTAAACATACATACATACATACATACATACATACATACATACATGCATGCATGCATACATACATACATACATACATACATACATACATACACACATACACACATACACACATACACACATACATTACAT